>CAUJNA010003549.1:1587731-1727731 GCA_963377175.1 Effrenium voratum | reverse complement strand
GAGGCTTGGGCTCTGTTGGGCTGCCGCTACATGGGCACTTGCCTGACATGGACCCAGCCCTCTGCAGAGCTTCGAAGCTTCCGCAAAATCCGTTGTGCAGCTTGGTCACCGGTGACGTCAATGTCCAAGTGCCTGCCACACGTCAACTGGTGCTCAGGTTCCAAAGGACCCAGAAACTAAGGTGATCACCTTTTGGGGCCATGCCAATGACCAACACTGAGAACTAAAGGTCAAAAGGTTGACTTTGGGCAACTGAGAGCGACCAGTGACGCATGGAAAGGTTTGGTTCTTTGGCTCCGGGATTTCTGGCAGACCACCCCCCCCCAAAAAAAAAAAAACAAAAACAAAGAAAGAAAGAACAAACAAAACAGGGGGTACCAGTGGTTTTTTGCTGCTTCAAGCGTTTGCTTGGAGTTGCATCTCATCCACGAATTCTGCAATCCAAATCTCCCAAAGGCTCATGTCTTAAGATCCAACCAAACACGCCCAAACAGCAACACAATGCACGTTCCTCGGCCTTCTCACATGCGTGAAAGACACCCATCCCTCCGGAGCTGCTTCGAAGCACAGAAGAAAGACATCACCTATGGCGCTTCCTACATTTAGGTTTGCTGAAACTGGGCTGTCCAAACTGAACCCGGCAAAAGTCGACAACTTTTAGTGAGTTAAATGGAAAGCTCTACCAAACCAACTAAAAACTCTCTAAAAACCTAAGTCGAACCGGACGAACCGCTGGGACAGATTAGAAGGCAGCCAAGAGGAAATGTCGCCGTTTCAAGGTTCCTCATGTTCGCCTTGTTCCAGCCCAGTTGCCCACTGTGTCCCTGGTAGATTAAGTGGAAGGCTCCAATTCCAAGTGGGTTGCAGCCCCGAAAATGACGAAAACGAGATCATGTCAGCTTCCCTCCAATTGGTTCGGGTTGGTGGCTTGGTGGTGTGGCTGGGGTGGTTTCCCCGTCGCCCGCCAACATCCAAACCGCCGGGGTCCAAACCACCAACTTCCGTTTGCTTCTTCGCCCCCTGGGGAAAAAATGGTCCAAGAGTGACCGATTCCCTTTAAAACGTTAACAGGGCAAAGAAAACCAATGAAGCCAATGAATGGATGCCCGCGCGCTCAATGACTCAAAGGCCGACATGTGCAGATCATGTTTATAGAGACCTCCTTTCAAGTCCTGTAGCCTTGTCTCCCCATGGAGCTTTTGCGTATTTCAACGAGACTCACAATGCACTGAACAAGTGGGTGTGGCTCAAAATTAAAGAGCTAGGGTAAACCGCAGGTATTGGTCTTTGGTTTGATTTGCCAAGGTGCTATTTTGGTACATGTTTTTGAACTGAGTATTGCGGGCCCCTAAGTTCACCTTGCTGCTTGGAACATGCATCATCCCAAGAAGTTCCAGTTTGAAGATCAACTAGCACGCACCAAAAAAAACACAAAAAACAGTCAAAGCTGGCGAGACCAGGCTTGCTCCACACCAGCATACGGTCCTGAGGGCGTGTGTGGGCTTGTGAATATCCACAAAAATATGTTGCTTTGTGTGAGTATGTGACTAACTAACCTTTTTGTGGGTCCAATGAAAGTCTGTCCCAACCAAAAAGTTCAAGTCCAAAGATCCGGCAAACCAAATTGCTATCAAGCAGAACCGCCGAAGGTATTTTTCTTTAAGCCATGCCCTTCTTGCGCGAAAGCGAACGCGGGCGGAACCACCAAAACTTTCTTTAACCATTTGGGACGGTCCCCTGCAAAAAAGACACACCTATATCTAATCACTGGTGCTTAATTAAATGAGGAACCCACTTCCGGAGTGGACTGGCCGGCAAGAGTCTACTACAACGGTACCAAGTCCAGGAACTCACCAAGTGAGTTGAAGCCCAGACCCGCCAAAAGCTCGTGCCAAAAAAAGGCGCGGGCGCGAGTGCTTCGGGGCATCGCGCCTGAAGCCCATACCCTCCACGGTGGTGAAGAGCGCACTGGGCTTCCCCATCACCGAGATGAGACTACCCAAGCCCGTCATGAAACGCATGGCCTGAGCGCTCGAAGCGCTCGACTCGCTCGCAAGCGCGGTCTTTCAACCAAGTTTTCTGGATGTCCAGGGGGAACACGCTGGGCACGACCATTCTCGGTGGCTTTCTGCTCCCCTGCCAAAAGTTCAACTTTTAGTGGTTTAATGGAAAACCCATTAGTTGACAAAAGTTAAGTCCTAACATCCAAGCAAAATGTAACAAAGCATTATGTTGATTCATGCTGACATGTTGAAGAGAAGGTAGAAGTGTGTTTCTCTTATTACTAGGTCTGGTTGCTCTCGGGGCTGGCAACATCCACAGAACCAGATCTAAGAAGCCAAGTGCCAGTTAAGCAACAGCCGGCATTCAGCGCCTGCACCAAACAAACCACCCCAAAGGTGGCACCCGTCTGGTCAGCAGTAGGGGCCAGTCCTTCTGCCTTCACCCACATCCATGTTTGCGATATGTTCAGATTCTGTTTCATATGGGAGGGAGACCCCAAAATTTGGGGCGTGAATAACAAGAATGCGGTTGCGCTTGCGGTTGCGGGGGGTGGGGGGGGGCATTGAAAGCCAATCAAGTCATGATGACAAGAGAATAATCCGCAACTTGATAGAAACAGTTCAAGCAACTGAATTACGGACTCGGGCTGTCGCTTGCTTTCCCGAAAGGGTGAGCGTGAAACCTACGAAACATCACAGATTCTATGAAGTTTGGGCATCATTCAGAAAACACAAAACAAAAATAAGGGATCCCTGCTATCAAACAGCTTCATGGCTGATATAGCACCCCCTCCCCGGTGCCGTCGGTATAATTTGCCCAGCCTGGAGATTAATTCTTCATGAATTTCCTGGTAGATTTCGTCTTTAACTTGCTTTTCCTCAAAATCGATGAGTTTTTAGTGAAGTCATCTAAAACTACTAAAACTCCGAAAGGGTCGTGAGATTGCAGAATTGGTCCTTTGTTACATGTTCCCCGCCCGGAGTTACCCGCAAACGCCCGCAAAAAGACCGCAAACGCCCGCAAAACCCCGCAAACGCCCGCAAATCAGAAAAAAAATGCTGTTTGGGTTCGGGGGTCGCCCAAAACTCCTAGAAAGCATTCAGAACGTCCAACACGCCCAAAACTACCAGGAAACCAAAACGCCTAGGAAAAGGCCGGAGAATGAATCTTCAGGAGGGTTGAGGTTATCGCCTTACTCCAAATTGATGGTTTGGCTTGGTGGCTTCCAGGTGTGCCAGGAATGGTGTCCTCTTACCCTCTGCAAGAACCAGTGGTTCAAATCCCCAAACCGATTGAGGGCTGCCTCAGTTGCTTGTTAACCCAAAGACAGGTGTGACACAACCAAACAAAACACAAACACACAACTTGACCCAAGAACACTGAAGTTTTGGGTCCAAAACATCGATTCTGCCGGCCAAGGGCAAAAAATGAGATCTGGTCGATTCGCCTGCTGAAGGGGCCACATCGGCACACGAATCCGTGGGGTGTCAAGACACCTGACCATAGGACCCTCCTTTTCTGCCTTGATTACCCCTTCTTCCCCATCTAAAAGCCATGGTTGACCGATAAACCCAAATAGGCTCGTTCGGCATGGTTTGGGGTAGCTTTCAGAACGGCTTCCGGACAGAGTTACAGGGCTGTCGGGATGTACCACCCCGATGTCATTGGCTTGCCCCGAGACCTGTTGCTTCCGATCCCAAGCAAACCCAAAAACGGGGCCGGGGAGATGACCCAAGGAGGCTCCAAGAGCTGAAGTTGGAGGACACTTAGCCTTAGTATCTAGGTCCTCCAGATTAGAGAGGTTAGACTAAGGGTACCCAACTTTTTTTCGGTTTTGTTTATTTTAAATAGGGGAACCCTCCCCAAAAAACGGGTAAAAGGGCACTACGGGGGGACCTAGGTATGGTAGCAAGCAACTTTGCTTTGTTTTGCAGCCTGCTAAAATTCAACAGAACCAAACAAACTAAAACTTGGCAACAACGGTGAAGGAGAGTTATAACAAGTCCCGTTGCACAGTTGCAATAGGATCAAGTTGGCATTTGCAGGTGTGAGTTTTGGATGTACATGTAGACATGTTGGATTCCGATGTGCAAATATGCCACCAATATAAGCTGGTAAGGCTGTCTATTTACCCCTTGTACAAGTGGTATGTCTCAGCTCCTCCGAAACCCCTCTGCCTGAAAGCGCCGGTTTCCAGGAGATCCAGCTGAATTTCCCAACTCGGGTGCACCCACAAAAAAAAGAATTGCCAGCGGCCTCTGCTTGTTCGCTTCCTGGAAAAAACAAAGCCATACTTCCAGTGACAGAACCCTTTTTAAACCAACAGGGGGGACCAAACAGTATGCACATCAGCACAAAGAAGGCGGATCAGCCTGAGTTAAACTCTGATGGTTTCTCCTGGTTGATAGGGTGTGCTCCATTAAAGCTAAACGGGGATCCTGGGCTTTTTCTACCCATCGGGCAAAAATAGCTTCACAACCCTGGGTATGTTTGGCAAATAACGGGTTTGTTTTTTTTGCAGCCTCCAAACTTGAAAGTGAACAAGAAAAATAACACAACAAAAAACGAACAACTTGCCAGAGCCGTGAAGATTAGATTTTCAACATCTAGGTGGGTTTTCTCCCCAAAGATCGCGACTTTTTGCAAGGGAAACAGCCCAAGAATCCATCGGGTACAATCCGTAGTAGCCGAAGCCCCCATTGCCAAGCCACCATCACGGCCTTGGGGCTCTTGAACACGATCCTGGCGAAACCGAAAATTTTGACACCCGGCCCTGAAAGGAGCAAGTTTCAATTTAGCCGAAATTTAGTCTATTTTGATCTATAGGGCACGAAAAAATGAGGGCCTCCTGTTTTTTTTGGGGGGCGGGATCCGCTAAAAATAAGAGAGAGCAAGACCCCCTTCCCTTTCAGGCTATCTCAGAAGAGTGTGTTGGCCTTCTCTTTGTTTCTCTTAGGGAGCCGGCATCTGAATTCCAAATCCCGATGAATCCGACATGGGGTAAAAGCTTGGCCGGTGCCAAAAAAAAAACACGGTTTAGCGAATTAAGACACAGAGCTGCAACTCTGCCCAAAGGACCCAGAACTGAAAGGTGATCACCTTTTGGCACTACCAAAAATGGACCAAAATGGGAGAACCAAAAGGTCAAAAGGTCGCTTTGGACAACTGAGGCAACAAAGAATCTCCAAAAGTCGAAAGCATTCAGCAATGCATGCTCAAAGCTGACCGGCACGGGAACTTCGATGATCTACCCGAAAGTGGTCTCAACATGATATACGGGGAAACATGGGAGGATTGTGGCCCATCCATTTGGCTGTGGCTCCCCAGTTTCTCAGTTGCCCTTTTGGGAACCCAGAAGTGGTCGCATTGATCACCTTGTGGGGTTTCTCTAAACAGGGACCAAGAGGAGACGAAAAGGTCTCCGGTCGATTCCTCCCCTGGGGAATCGTGAGCTATGGCTCCGAATCAGAGAACATGAAAGGCCCGGAGCAGCCCGAGCAGTACTCGAGTGTTACCCTGGAAGTGCTGTGCCCCTTTCCAAAGGGAAAGTAGTCTTGCTACAGGGGTCTGCTTCCGTGTAAGTCGGTGGGAGGGTATTTGGACAAAGGGTCTTGGGCTGGGGATTTGTGCGGTTGATTTGCAAGGAAAGTCCTTTCCAAAATGGGTTCGCCAAACACAGGTGTACACATGTCTACCTATGTCACTCGCTTTAACAAGGGCGTGATCATGTGGGTTGTTTTACAGATCCAACCAACTTGCAACCGGTGACCCTGGCCGAGAGGGAAAAAATGGTCACTTGAATGATTCTTTTGGAATCTACCTGGGGACCAGACGCCCCGAAAAAGAAAGAACAACAACCAAAAAACAAGCTCGGAAGATCTACCTGGGCACCAGCAGGCCCAAAAAACCCGTCGACAAAAGCAAGCCAGCTGGGATTTGCTTTAAAGGTCACTTGACTGATTCTTTCTGGTTTTTCTCGGAATTCCTGCGTGGGAAATTCCAGCAGGCCCGAAAACAAAATTGAAAGCCGTTGGACCAGCAGGCCGAAAAAAAGAAGAAGAAGAAGCAAAAACAGCTCTGATTCTTTCGGGTTTTGGCGCAATTTCTGCGGGCCAGACGACCCGCAAAAACCGGAAAACAAAAAGCACCAACGCTCAGAAGATCTACCTGGGGACCAGACGCCCCGAAAAAAAGAAGAAAACACACCAAAAATATAAAAACAAATCAGTGCGGCCAGGGCGCTGCAAACTGGGCGCCGCGTCGAAGAGCTGGGTGTAGAAGGCTTCGCCCCGGGCCTCCCTTCCTTCGGGGCCGCTTGTCCACGTCTGCCACATCTCCTGGACCTCGGACCCAAAATCCGCGCATCCACGTGGCACGTGAGTCACGTACGAGTCACGTGGGCGGAATGCCCGTGATTTTTTTGGGGGAAGACTTGGAGTGGAGATCTGAGTGGCTTCAGGTCGGGGGGGGGGGGTGTAACAAGGGGAGCGGGGGGGGGAACAAGGGGGGGGGTAAGAGGGGGTAAGAGGGGGGGTCTCACTTCCGATCGAGTGGACTGGCCATGAAAGTAAGCGAACTTTTTTTGTTTACCGCTAAAATATGCTAAAAACCAAAGAGCGGCTAACCAAGGGCTGGCTAAACCCACGCACCAAAATGGGCAGCCTCAAACAACGAGGCGGCCCAGTGTCTGGTTTGGAGATGTTCTGGGGCTGCAACCTCCGCCACACTGCCCGTTTGCAGATTTTTAAAAGTAAACATAACTTTGAGTGGGTTAAATGGAAATCCGACCACGAAACACGAAAAAGAGCTTTCTTTTAGCTAAAAAACCAAGTCCAGAAGGGTCCCAAGTTCTCTTCAGAGCTTGCGTTGCACGTCCAGGGTACGCCCGCAAAATGTGAGAACACTGTTGCCCAAGTACAGGGTACACCAATCACGTATTCAACGGGCTGTGGTCAAACCAGGTTTTTTTCTGCTCCAAAAGTCAAAGCAGCAAAGTTTTCACACAAACAAACAAAACGGCAACTGAAGTAAATGAAGAGGCGAGTCAGGGTGGAAGCCTTGCAAACTCTCTTTGGAGTACAATGAGGGGTTTTGGGGCTGCTTTGGGGGGGGGGGGGGGAAGTGGCGCGGAACCCCCAACAAGCACGTGGCTGTGTCTCTCTTGAAACTAATGGAACATCAACTCACTTCGGATCGATCAGAAAAAGTCCCCCGGTGTTTGACAAGTCTGAAATGTTAAACTGCCAAAACCGGAAATAAGACTTGCATCCCCACAGAACCTACCCTTAGGGTCCCGCGTAGCTTCTGAGGAAGTACTTCTCATTCCCGTACATGCTAAGACCAGGTTTGAGGCCGCGTCCATGCTGAGACACTTTTGGGGCAGCGTGTGGGCATAGGGGGACCAACAACACTGATCAGCAACTAAGCACCCCACATGGTCTGGCTTTTCGATCGCGAGATTCTAGGCAGCATTTGCCCCCAAAATGTGGCCAGCATGCAGGGAGGGCCCATGTACGTGCTTGGACACTTTCCGGGCCCAACCGCTCGATCCTAAGTGAGGGGCATATATCTTTCCACACTCCAGCACTCATACTTCAATCAATTGTGTTCAACCCATGCCTTCCTTGCGCCCTTTTGACCCTTTGTTTTGTAGATCTTTCGACTGCAGTGCATCAAGTGGGTTAGAGCACGCTAGCCCAGGAATCCAACCCAAGGATGCCAGTTTTGGGCAACTCGAAGAGGGGACTAGAAACAAGCAGGTGCTGAGCAAACTGTTGCCTTTTCTTGGTGTGGGGGTTTCGTGGCTGCGAGATTTGTAGATGGACTAGTCTCATGCAGAGTTGGAGCCAATGCGTGAGCTCATTCAGGCTGCAATCAAGCGCTTTACTAACCCGATGCTGATGTTCAGAATATGCCTCCCCGAGAAACGCTTGAGGGAGCAGCATCAGCGAATTAGGTCACTCATCATTGATAGCCGTCCGACAATGGCTCAATTGGCCTGGTAGTCCAACAACGCCAAACCTCCTCAATGGTACAGCGACCCATGATGAGTGTGTTCAGCCTGCCCATGCCCCGTGACGTCGGAGCCCTGGCAGGTAATTTCTGTGGGCCGTCAGGACTTGGAAACCGTTATGCTCAACTTGTCCAGTGTGTTCTGTAAAAAACAAGCATGCAAGTTTGCGACTCTGGAAGCTGGGGCTGCTTAGCCGTTCTTACTGAGCAAGGCTTCTGCCAAGATGTCGATGATGGCGTGATGCGTGCGCCCTTGGGCGTTGCAAGTTTGCCAATTGCAGTGTTTGTGTGTGTGGTTTCCCGGCCTACTGGTGTTCCTCTTTTTGGGGCATGTGGGCGCTGATCGGAATACACGCGTTACCCTCGATAACTGGCAACCCTGGCCTTTTCTTAAGCAATTCTGAAGCAATATATGCCTCAATTCTACATTACATTAAATTAGGTTCTTCTGATTTGGCGTAGTGTCCAGGGTGGGCTCGAGGATATGACGTGTGGCTGCCTGACATTGAGGTTGGTAGCGCAAAAGGCAATGTGCCCCAAGCGAAGCCAGGCTGCTGTGTAAGTCAACCGCAACTCGGCTAGCGCTGGCAGCCTCGACAGCCAACCTTTACCGCGTAGCCCTTGACCCTGGTTATCCGTGCGTGGGTCCACCAGGAAGACCTAGGCCGAATCGCCACACTCACAAATCGGTCATAATCTATTCAGGGTGCGCATGGTCTAGGTTTGGTGGGACCCCTTAACCTGTTGAATGGAACCGGCTTCCAAGCACGCAAGCGGCATAGTTTGGGCAAGCCGCAGTTTTAACAGGGAGCGCTGCAGTTGTCTTCGAAAAACAGACCCAACCAGACAACATATGCCTGGATTTGCAGGGCTTGCAGCTTGACGCCCCCATTTCCGGCGAGAAACTGGTTGGCACGTTTTTTTTCTCCCCTTTTTTCGGGAGCTTCTCCTGACCAGTGTTCGCAACACACAAGTTTGCTTCGCATGGGGTCCAAGTAGGATGATGCACTTCACCCCAAAGCTCTTAAACACACTCATGGCCTCGCCGCCCTGAGGGGGGTTTGAGGTGTGTGCTTGTTTCCAAAATTGGACCTTTGGTTGCACCTTGGGGTGCAAAGCCAATTTCCGGAAAACATGCTGAATTTGACTTTTTTCCAGAAATGCCGTGTGCGACAAAGCACACAAGCCTCTAAGTGGCCCAGCCTGAGACGAGTGTGTGGGCAAGTTGCGCACGTTTGTTTTGAGACAAGGCCAGCATTCTGATGAGGAATTATTCGGGATTCTGGGTCAGCTCGTCAGGCGCTCGGCAACCCTCCAAATATTTGGCCACTTCAAATTCGCATTTCCATGGGGAGTCTAACGAAATCTAACGAAATCTAACGCAAATCTAACGCTGGAAAGTTGCCCAGCACGGTCATTTAACGCAATTTTCACGAATCTAACGCAAATCTAACGCTGCTTGGTTCGCATCACCGTTCAACCAAGCATTGCCTTGAAATTCTTCCTAACACTGCGGAACCGCAAAACCCACCCAGTGCAGCCAAATCAAGGCACAGGTTGAGCCATTTGTCTAGACGTGGGTAGATGGCTCAACAAGGGCTTCCTGTCCCATCATCCCGAAAGCACTGAGAAAGCCTATTCAAACGATTGCGCGAATGCTGTACATGAATAGGTGTCAGAAAAGGGCTTCCAATTCAACACATCCCAAACGCACCCGATCAGTGACTCCTGCATGCCCACCAGTTGTACATGGGCAGGTGTCAATTGAAGATCTTCTTTCAATAGCTTCAATAGTTGCTACTTGGACCGGGCCCCATGCGAAACAAACTTGTGGTGTTGCGAAGACTGGTCAGGAGAAGCTCCCGATTTCTTTTATGTGTTTTAAGCGTGCCACGCAGTTTCTCGCTGAAAATGGAGGGGGGGGGCGTCTGCAAGCCTTGCATATCCAGGCAGATCACCAATGTAATATATTGTCTGGTTATACTCTGGTTGGGGCTGTTTTCGAAGACAATTGCAGGGCTGCCCAAACTATGCTGCGTGCGCGCTTGGAAGCCGGTTCTATTCATTTAGCCCCAGCGGTCCCACCAAACCTAGACGACGTGCACCCTGAATAGATTATGACTGATCTGTGAGTGTGGCGATTCGGCCTAGGTCTTCGTGGACTCATACACGGATGACGCGGTAAAGGTTGGCTGTCGAGGCTGCCAGCGCTAGCCGAGTTGCGGTTGACTTACACAGCAGCCTGGCCTCGCTTGGGGCACATTGCCTTTTGCGCTACCAACCTCAATGTCAGGCAGCCACACGTCACATCCTCGAGCCCACCCTGGACACTACGCCAAATCAGAAGATCCTAATTTAATGTAATGTAGAATTGAGGCATATATTGCTTCAGAATTGCTTAAAAAAAGGCCAGGGTTGCCAGTTATCGAGGGTAACGCGTGCATTCCGATCAGCGCCCACATGCCCCAAAAAGAGGAACACCAGTAGGCCGAGAAAACACACACACACACAAACACTGCAATTGGCAAACTTGCAACGCCCAAGGGCGCACGCGTCAGGCCATCATCGACATCTTGCAGAAGCCTTGCTCGGTAAGAACGGCTAAGCAGCCCCAGCTTCCAGAGTCGCAAACTTGCATGCTTGTTTTTTTACAGAACACACTGGACAAGTTGAGCAAAACGGTTTCCAAGTCCTGACGGCCCACAGAATTTACCTCCCAGGGCTCCGACGTCACGGGGCATGGGCAGACTGAACACACTCATCATGGGTCGCTGCACCACTGACGAGGTTTGGCGTTGTTGGACTACCAGGCCAATTGAGCCATTGTCGGACGGCTCTCACTGCTGAGTGACCTAATGCGCTGATGCTGCTCCCTCAAGCGTTTCTCGGGGAGGCATATTCTGAACATCAGCATCGGGTTAGTAAAGCGCTTGATTGCAGCCTGAATGAACTCACGCATTGGCTCCAACTCTGCATGAGACTAGTCCAGCTACAAATCCCGCAGCCACGAAACCCCCACACCAAGAAAAGGCAACAGTTTGCTCAGCACCTGCTTGTTTCTAGTCCCCTCTTCGAGTTGCCCAAAACTGGCATCGTTGGGTTGGATTCCTGGGCTAGCGTGCTCTAACCCACTTGATGCACTGCAGTCGAAAGATCTACAAAACAAAGGGTCAAAAGGGCGCAAGGAAGGCATGGGTTGAACACAATTGATTGAAGTATGAGTGCTGGAGTGTGGAAAGATATATGCCCCTCACTTAGGATCGAGCGGTTGGGCCCGGAAAGTGTCCAAGCACGTACATGGGCCCTCCCGCCACATTTCGGGGGCACGTGCTGCCCAGAATCTCACGATCGAAAAACCGTCCTGAGAATGTGCATGGACCATGTGTAAATCAAACATGCTCATACAACGTTTCCTTGCGACCTTGACGAGCCATATGGCCCCAAAAAGGCCTCAGCACGCACATGGGGACTCCGACCATGCTGGGCATGTTTTTGGTGAACGACAGTGCTGGAGCACTCACTTCGAAAGACCTTCCTCAGAAGGTACATGGACCCTTAGGGCTACATGGTGAGCTTGTTTTACCCCTCAAGTCACAAGAAGACAAAAGGCAGGCCAAGTGACTCAAGGAACCAGGAAGTCAGGGAGTAAGTATTCTCAGCTGCCTCTTAGGGACCCAGAAATACATTTTCGATTGCCTTTGGGGGCCACGGTCGATTCGCCCAAGGGGCAAGTGAGCTGTCTCTTCCCGAAATAAAGTTTTGAACTTTTTGGAGCTAAAAAGTTGAAAAGCAAGCTTGTAGTAGCGATCCGGAGCCTCACTTTGGGGTGGCCAAACAAAAACTAAACTTGTTGTTCTCCACTAAAATAGGCATATACGAAGGGCAGAAACTCAGGGAGTGAGGGGTTTCAAGGATTCACCAAAAAGAACCCACGCGAGTTGATTCCTTCCTCGCATTCCGAGCAGTTTGATTTCTCGAAGCGGCCGCTTTGACAATGGCAGTAGGGAACTCTGTCTGCTCGAAGGTGTCCGGGTTCAGTTCCAGGAACCGCTCCTAACCAAAGCCCACGAGTCACAGGAGCTTTCTCACGAATCTGTGAACAAAATGAGGCCATTGCACCCTCAACCTAGGGATTTCACCATACTTTTGGGGCAACGGCCTCATTTTTAAGTTGGTACTCTTACTCACTTCCTCAGTGGATTGGCCAGAACAAGTCTGAACTTGTTGTTTGCCACTAAAGTGGTCATGGCAACAAGCATAAAGTCCAGGAGCTCTGGAAGTGAGTTCAGGGTCCGTGGCGTCCTTGTCTGTTTGGGTCGGCATGTGCCAAAGGGTGGGACCTCCCCTCTTTCCCTACAAGGCCTTGTCTTGGCTGACCATGTTGAATCCAGGACATCTGACTTGAGAGGATTGGGGCAATATCCGGTTTTTCGACTAGGCCCTCCAGTAGAGAGGTTAGATTCAGGGTACCAACATTTTTATGTAGTCTAATTTAGTAGGGGAACCCTCCCATTCCTTCCCTTTCAGGATCGCATCCCCATGTGTCGTTTACTCAAAGAGATCTTTCCACCTGACGGTAGCTCTGTCCAAGCTCCCTCGAGGCTCCGTTGCATGGCTAACTTGGAAACCCAAAGCTCCCAAATTCCTTCCAATGACCTGCCAGCAAGTTGTCGTCCTTTTCGGAGTGCCTGAAGTTTAAATTCTTCAAGTTGGAGGAGCAAGCCTTGATCAAAGAAACATCAGACCCTCTAGACGAGGCGTGGGAAGATGAGCCAGTCCCCTACTAGTTGCCAAAAAGTCGGCCAGAGACTATACGCTAATCATTTCCACTGCACCTCGACAGCGAAACCACATGCCACTGACACAAGGCTTCCTTGCCGCAGCTCAGGTCCACATGCTGAAAACAAGCACGAAGTCGCACGCTGACACGTGCAACCAGTGAGAACCTTGGGAAGCCAAATGGGAGCCAAGATACAGATCCAAACGCAGTGCACGAAGTGAGCCCAAGGCGTCCGGTCTGAAGATCCCAGCAACCAACCCGAAACCCGAAGGTAGCAAAAGCAGTCGCAAGGTCCAACACTGGAAGCAGCAAGGGCAGCCATGGCTATCTTTGCTGTGGATGGTTGCGACATCCATTTCACACCAATTTGAAACTATGATGGTTGAAATCATCACCTATGTTGGTATTTACAGGGGAATCATCATTTCTGGGTTTGTTTGGTGTGAAATGGATTTCGTCCATCCACGGGATGGCTCTGAATCAGTTGACAAGCAAACATAAGCATCTTGTTTCTTGATGCGACTTCTCCGGGGAACCTGATTCCATGTACTAAATGTGATTCATTCGGCCCCTTGTTTCCATAACCGCTTTTGGCTTCAAGCCAACCCGCTCGCAGGCTATTTTTTCTTCTGAGATGGAGTAGCACCAGACCTGCCAGTTTCCAAAGCCCTTAGGCAACCCAGTCCCCTACCATATCCTTGCAGGACTCCTGGTAGCTCCTTCGCTCTCTCTTTTAAAGAAAATTTGGATACCCCAGCTCCCTTCGTCCGGCTCCAACAACCAACAACCAATCCCCAGCCATCTAAACTAGTGGCTTTCCTTTCTTTCCGGCTACCACCAAGAGAGGATTTCTAGGGCTGAACCACCAAACCCTAAGCCCTTAACCCTTTGGACCCCTAAACCCTTAAACCCTAAACCCTAGGTTACCCAAAACCCATCCTTTGAACCGACCCCGTCCCCAAAACCAGATCCTCCAGTAGAGAGGTTAGGATAAGTTGGTATCCGCTTCTTGTTCTTCCGTCCAAGAAAGAACCCTCCCAACCCAAAAAGGGGTGAGAGAAAGGGCGCCACTGGGAAAAAAAAACCTCGAAGAAGGCCCCCGGGACCCGAACCCCCCACGCCCCACGCCGCCCGGGACCCACTTGGCCAAGGGCGCGAGGCCGTGGTTCCGCACCGCGGCCTCGAACTGGGCCTCCGGGGCCAAGTTCTGCAAGTTCTCGTCTTCCGCCTCGCAGCGGTCTTCCCGGCTTCTTCCCCGTTTCCGAGTGGAGACCATCGGCATCGGAAGACCCGAGGAAAAAGCCGCTGAACACCTGTCCTCTTTTTGCTTGTCTTCTTTTTCGACTGGAACCAGTGGTGACCCGAGGGAAAACAAATCCGCGGGAAACACGGGTTCTAGCCCGAAAGATTTTGTGGGGTGACGTGACTTTGTTTTGCCTCTTTTTTAATCGGGAATGTTAGGGTCCAAGGCAGTGAAGTCCCATTCCAGTTCATTCACAACACCCGGAAGGTCATACCAGCATGGTAAAGGTAAGCCCATACGCCTGAACTGAGAGTCGAGGTGTCATTCGGCAGGCTTCACGAATTTGCTTCAAGCACAGGGCCGTTGGGGCCAAAGACCGGTTCCATGGCTGAATTCTGATTGGGAACCCGTGTCCACCGAATGGGAGGGTATAGAGCCACAATAAAAACAAACCCGCAAAGTGATCAGTCGCCAGGCATGGATAAAAATGCGCGCCATGCTTTGGTTCCTTTGGTTGTATGGGTTTGACCCCCTCCAATGCAAGGAGTTAAGCCGCTGGGGCTTTCGGGGGGTTCCAGCTGTGGATAGGAGCTGTTGTGCCGCTAACTTCCAGGAATTCGGGCCTTTCCCGCCTCACTTGCGAACGAGTGGACTGGCCAAAAAAGCGCCCAGGCGTTGCGTGCGCCACTCAAAGGGTCTTCCAACCAAGTTGACTTCACAGCCCCTCGGTATGGCTTGGCAACCAAATCTGTGTTTTTCGTGCAATGCCCTTATAAAAATCACCCCCCCCCCCCCCCAAAAAAAAAAAAACTTAACTTGCCAAGAACCGTGGAGTTGAAAGGTTCAACTCGTGGGCGGCTTTGGATATCCCAAAAGCAAACGGTGCCCCGGATTTCCCGCCCCGGGTCAAAGAGCGACACCCAGCCAGGCCCAAGGGATGCCCAAGGGATGGAGACTTCCCCTCCCCGACCTCCGCCCCCAAAGTGCTTTTTTGCTTTTGAGAACCCTCGGAGTGCGCCGCTGCATGGCCATGCAGCTGGGAATGCTAGGCATGCTACCCTCACTCCCACGTTGCCATGGCAGCTGACAGGGGGGGGGTTCTACAAAAGGAAGTTTCTCTTCCAGGTCCCTCCCGTGCACCAACGTGGAACCCACCAGAGCGTTTTTTTTTGGCGGAAAACCGTCCAAACCAGGATCGCGAAGCAAGAGGTTCCACAAAAACGTGGACGGAAGGCTAGGTGTTGCCCCAACTTCCAGGGGCGCTCGGGGATTTGGATGGCATTTTGGATCTCTCCAAAGAGGAAACACACTCCTAAGAACCTCCAAGCAACAGTTGAGGCAACAGCCTTGAATAATAACAACATGTTTAATCCATTGCTTAAACAACCTCCTTTTGGATTCCCAAGGGGGCTAGGGTCTGGTTGAACATTCAAAGGCTGGTGGCCTATGATTCAGCTGCGATTGATAGTTGAATAAGCCTGGATGCATACCAGTTTCATGCAGCCTATAATCATACACTGGGTTAACATTCAGCCCTTCAAACGTCATCTAAAGCAAAAGCCTCGGGCGGCCACATGCAAACAAAATTCAATGAATCAAGGCAAAACACAGACATAGCTTGCCTATCCACAAACATGGAACCTCACGTTTTGCGGGCGAAGTTGGAGGATATTCCGCTAACATGGATCCCTGCTGTTTGGTGGGTTCGGCAACGTGGACCAAAGGGGCAGGGGTGGTTTCCATTGAGCTCGCCACTTTCGAGATACTCCTGGAGGTTCCCTTCGATGGGAATGGCTCGGACACCGGGCTGTGGGCAATGGAATCCACTTCTGTGATACAACAAAAGGGGCCTGCCAAAGGCGAACCCCCCATATAAAGAGGGCATTCCCTTGTATCACAGAACTGGGGATAAACCCCGAGTGATCCCACAACCCTGCCAGAAAAAAAACACCGAGGCGAGTTTCTTTACTGGGATTTGACGCGCCCGAGCCATAGCCGCCGAGCCCACCGTCGCCGAGGGACCTCATTGCCGTCGCTATACTCGCCCCCCGAATCCTGCGACCGGGACCTCGTATCCATCTCCTCCCAAACCTGGCGCACTCCCAACTCGAGCCGGGACCCAGAAATCCCGGTGCTCCTTTATCGGCACCAAGAATCTTGGTGGCGACCCCTCTGCAACAAACAAGAACATCACTTCGGGCCCAATGGAAACCAATGACTTCCCAAAAAGTTGAAGTCTGAAGATCCAACTCGGTAGCAATCAAGAACTTGCCTTTGACGTGAAAACCAATCCTCGCTCTCTCTTTTTATGGAACCCCGAGCTCAACCGGGAGCTCTACCCTCAATCGGCTTGGTGAGTCACAATCAAAACCGTACCCGGTGAATCCCAGTTATCGCTTTAGTAGGTAACTAGCCATTGTCTGTTTGGTGTTTAAAGGGCAGTTCCCTTGGTTGCCTACCATAGTGGAAAATGGAATCACTGGGTTGCTATAGCGAAACCACACGAATTCGCTCATTCACTGCCTGTTGAGCTAGCAAGTGTTTGCTGCCCAAAAGAGTCACTAGCTAAACCTGGTATTGACATTGTTTACTCAACACCATGTAACAAAGTGCCCCTTACTAAGTCATCTACCCAGCAGGTTTTGATTGTTGCTCACTTGGGGGTAGGCACTCGATGGTTAAGCTCTTTGAAGTGTCGTCTTACAAATGGCGGCACACTTAACTATCGGTTCTTCAAGGGGACGGATCTTATCCTAATCCGCAAGTGGGACACCACAACAAGCAAAAAACAAGAATATCTTCATAAGTTGGGTGAGACCGTGTAGTCAAGGGATTCTGAACCCACCCGGGTGCTGTTAAGCCGTGTAAATATGAGGACCCCTTCCAAAGCGCACAACCTGAGACAACTCCAAAAAGAACTCCGGGAGTGATGCGTGATGTCTTTGATTTGCTTTGTCGCTCACCCCCTGGTTGAATTGGTTGAACACTTTGTGTTCCGCCGTGTTTGTTGCATCCCGAGTCCCGGTCCAACGACACCTCAAAATCACCCCGGAACGGTGGACCAGGGGGGGCCACCAAAACAGGGCGTGCCTTGTCTTTTTGGGGCGGTGTTCCGTTGGACTTCCGTTTAAAACCATTGAACATGGGTCACCCTCAACAGAAAGCACACCCCGAAAAGGGAAACATAAGCCGTCTCAATGAACTGGGTTCACCGGGCAAATGCCTTGCCTCCTCCGTGTTTCCATCGGACATTGGCCGAGGTCAAAGCAGCTGTCGCTGCCGATTTGGGTGAAACGTCAGGTGAAATGGGGAGAAACAAAAACAAAACGCTGGTTCGGCGATGGAACTCAGAGTTCCAAGGTTCGTCGCGTCGAGCCAAACTGCGTCCAAACAGCATTGACCCAAGCTACTTCAACCCCCCGACCCCCGGCCTGTGTGGGTTCCAATAAAAGAAAGGCTTTGGAGGAAATTCAATTCCTGTCCACTTTGCGTTGCAGGTTGGGGGCGGCCCACGGGTACTGTTACCCTTTGTGATTCTAGTTGTACTTCCCCAGGGAGCCACAGGAGCCTGGTGCCGTGCTCAAAGAATGGGAGAAATTAACCTGTCGAACCAATAATCACATTACCCCTGTTAATTGGTGGTTTGGCTTGGTGGACATTAGGGGGTGCCTTTCCCAAACCACAAATTCAGTTCACCCAGTGGATCCCGGGCAAGCTACTTACTACAGTAGGTAACGCTTCGCCATTGTCCCCTTTTTTTGTTTTTATCGGGCAGTTCCAACTCGGATCCCTACAGGGAGGTGGACTCACTGGGTCATCTAGGAAACTGCTTTGAATGTGGCTTTTGTGGATCCATCCCCTGTAGAATATTGAAAGTACTAAGCAGATGACTAAAAAAGGACCAAACAGCGGTGAAATCCCCGAAAAGTGCATCCTAACCGTTTTTTAGAGATAAGGCTAGCTGCCAAACACCCAAGGCCCTCAAACAAACCCGGCGTTGTCCCCAGGCTTGGCAGAAAACCAAAAGTGAATTGCCTGGGATGGGCGAACGCATTTTTTCCCGGAGACCGGAGGTCGCTGGCCACATGGATTGAACACAATTCAGTGAACCTCACCGGCACTTTTCCGGTTGGGCTTTGAAGGCTGGCTCCCTTGCTTCCATTTGCTTAAGGCCCCTGAAGAAAACTTCTAGTGGTGATAGATTCGCTTTAAAACCAGCAAGGCAAAATAAACCATATTCTTAAGCAAATGGTTTCCTTGGTTACCGGAAATGGAATCACTGGAGAACCTCCGACTGTGAAATAAAGAGACCACACTGCCAGCAATTCTAAAGTACTTCTCTTCACTTCCGCTCCAGATTGGCAGGAAAAAAGTCTGCGAACACGTTTTGTGCATGCCGCTAAAATGGTAGCTCAAACAGTAGCGAGTCCAGGAACTTGCTAGATGTCCCCACTGATCCCCAAAGAGTCCACCACCTTCAGAGGTTAAGACGGAGACCCGAACACTCAACCGACCAAAACGACTAAAAACAGCCCAAGTTGAACCGGAGGGCGTTTAAACCACCAAGGAGCAAGGACACGCCCTGTCGCCCCTTTGTTCCGATGCTGGGGGCTTCAAAAACTTCAAACCGCCTGGCGGTTCCTTTGGTCTGACCGAAACAGGGGGCCAGCCATAAAGAAATCTCTTCCATACTCTCCCCTGGCATCTGGTTGGTGCTCTTCTGTTTACCACGCAACAAAAGACCTCGTTGGCGAGACATCAAGAAAGCAAACCAGGGGAAACCGGAGGCATTTTTGGGGCTGGTTGATTTTAGGAAGGGGGCCCACTAGCAAAAGCTGACCTTTTGAAGGGAACACGCAGGGAGCGAAAGGAAACTCCCCAACAAATGGACTCCTCGTGATCTGGCCAAATTGCAAGTCTAGGTCCTCCAGTAGAGAGGTTAGAATAAGGATACCCTTTTTCTGTAGTCTATTTTAGTAGGGATCCCTCCCCCAAAAACGGGCAAAAGGGCACTACTGGAGGACCTGGAATTATTCACAGGCTGACTTAAAGGCAATCTTCTGAAGGAACGTTCATCGGTGACGTCCTTCCCGTTCACGTGCCTTTGCTATGCTTTGCCCCGAATGTGATGGCTGGTAGTTACCACTTTCTCCCCAGCCCGGTTGGAGGCGGAAACCTTCGAATCGCAAACTCTTTCACAGCACCTCTTTTTCCCGCGGCCCGGTACTGTCAGCACATCGTGGTGATACACCCTTGGTCCCCCCGTGCGGTGCCCGAAACATGATAGGTGTCACCATGTGTCATGATTTGTCCTACTGTGGATGGACGAAATCCACTTCGCACCACCTAAGCAACCATGATTGACACCACGTGTGTTGGTATTTACCAGGAGGATCATCAGACACCAGGGTTTGTTAGGTGGTGTCCGAAATGGATTTCGCAACCATCCACAGTATGACACATCACGCGAGGGTTGAAAGTTCGCCCAAGACTGGTGCCCACCTGAACCCTCAAAATTTCCTTAAGGATGGGTTGTAGCCTGAAACATATGGGGTAAACTCCCTATGGTAGTTTGAGGGTCCATGCCATCGGTTCGAGGGGCAGGGAATGAGAAATCGAAACCGTCCCGGAAGGTCGATCCCCACCTTTGCACCGGCAAGCTTTCCCCTTTTGGGAGGCACTCACTTCCTCCGCGGATTCGCCAAAGTCCAAACTTGTTATTTGCCACTGGTATGGTCTTCTCAAAATATGCTGCTTTTAAAATCCAGAAACTCAGGAAATGAGACCCCTCTCAGCCTACACCAGACCCTGGCCAGCGAGTGAGACGGCCATTGGCTGCAACCGTGATGCAAACGCATAGTTGGCAAAAAGTTCAAGTCCTACAAGCAGAATGCACCAAAGTTTCCATTAGGCCCAATTTATCCCAATTTGGGGTGTCCAAAATGTCTCTGCAGCCCTGGCATCGAATCGGAGACCTCAGCTCGCCGACTCGAAAGACCTGGCAGGGAAGCCACTTCCGGGGCAAAAGGTGGCCCTTTCCTTCCGTTTGGTTGAGGCCAACAGAAAGAAGAAAAATATGTCCAGAAGTGATAAATTCCTTTTTAACCCAACAAGGGAACATACAACATATTTTTACAAAAAAGCTTATATGTTTTTCTGGGCTGTCCGTTTTCACCGGGTAAAAGTCGACAACTTTTAGTGGGCTCATGGACACCCCCACTAAACCCAAAAAAAGCAAAAACAAAACAACAAAAACTAAGGGGATGGCTGGGAGCCACCAACATTTTGTAGGTTTCCCAATGGCTTTTCTTCGGGGCCACCTTTTCGTTGGACCCAAGCGGCTTGGATACACTTTCGGTGTCCGTTCTTGGATTCTTACTCCAAGCCAGGGGATCCGTTCAGTTGTGGACGGCAAAGGTTGACCCAGTTGCCCCGGAGACATTCAACTGGGTCCAGCAGAGAGGTCAGAATAAGGGTACCAACCTTTTTCTATAGGCTATTTTAGTAGGGTCCCGAACCCTCCCAACCAAAAAAAGTTGGTGAGAGGTCGGGCACCTAGCTGGGTGACCTCAGGTGATCGCCTTTTGGGCCCGTGGACTTGCTGGAGCCATCATGGAGGGATGGTTCCAACTCATTCCCTGCCTATCAAACCTCGGTTGCGAAATCTGCCCCCCTGCTAAAAGTGACTCACTTTCAGTGGCTCAGTTCGGAAAACCCAAAAAATCGGAAAGTAAAAGACCCAGGGAAAACCAAAAGGTGAAAGGACTGTCGATTCGCCTTGGGCAAGTGGGAGAGTGACGAATGGATCAAGCGAAGCTGCCCGCTGAAAGCAAACACGAGGAACCAGCTCATTTACTCCCCTGCAAAATCAACATGAAACCCAAAAAGGGGCTCCCCTAAAAAAGAGATTGCTTCAACAAGGATGGTTTTCTGGGGTCCACGCAGAGTGCTTAATGCTAATTCTTGGCCTCATGTAGTGATTGATGCCCATGGGTTGCCTGCGGTCCAAAGTGGTCCCCATTGAAGTGATGGCAAAAGGAGTCGACCCGGACCTTCCGATTGGCCAAATGCATCTGTGAATCACACCCAAAAAAACGCGGAACAAAAAGCACGACCTCGGTGAACGTAAAGCTATATCTCACCAACTAGGTCCTCCAGTAGATAGGTCAGAATGAGGGTACCCTTTTGTCTGTATTCTGTTTTAGCACGGGAACCCTCCCCCAAAAAAAGGGGTGAGAAAGGGCACTACTAGGGGACCTAGGAAGTCACACTAACAAATGCAAAAAACAAACACGACCTCGGTGCACGTAAAGCTAGCCTCTCACCAACACGGAAGTTCACCGACCCCAGTAAGTCGGCTTATAGAAATTTGCGCACTTCCAGTGAGGGTAGGATTCTACTTCCAAAGCAAGAAGCACCCGCGACTTTTAGAGGAATCCCTTTTGGGGGGCCCTTCTTGGGGTTCCATGTAGGTTCGCAGGGGAGTAGGATGTAATGTTCTTTGCTCACTTTAGCCAATGGAAAAGATGTCTCTCCCAAGCCTTGACCGCAGCTTGGGGCAGACTCCCATCTTTTTGGGGTGCAGAGTGTGTTTGTTTGGGTCGCACTATGGCGGGTGCGATGGGGCGACCGAAATAAGACCTGACTAAGACCTCATTCCAATTGGTAGGGAAGAAGTTGCATCCCAAAACGATCCCGCAGCTCTTGCCGCATCTTTCGCTGAGATCACTGAGAGGCTGAAGCTGTATGTCCTCACGGCTGGCATCTGTACAAAGCCGCCATCTCGACACACTGCAGGGACCCTCTGAACAGCTTGGTCTCAGCTCGATCGAACCTAACTGGCACCCCGTGGCCTGACATGCAATGTCAGAAGCTAAAGTGCCAAGTGAAATAATTGTGCAGTCCCATGTCCCAGTTGCCCAGTGAATCTGGGAGAACCAAGAAACCGTGTTTTTGGTTGAGTCCATTTTTGGTGAACCCCCCAAACAAAGGCAGGGCGTCATTGAACAACTGGGATCTAGAGACCAACTAGACTTCAATGCATGAGTCTCACTTCCTGGTCAAAGAAGCAAGCACACGTTTTGTGCACTCAAATGGCCTTCCCAAGCCAAAAGAGCGAGTAAAGGCCATCAACTCAGGGAGTAAGGACTTCAAGCCGTGCCTAGGATGTCAGAAATGCCTTGATCTCAGCTGAAATGCGCCGAGCATGGCAATCCCCTGCCCACCAGCGCTGCAGCATGTCTTCGATCGCTGGAAGCTGGCTCGCCTCCACTTCAGCGCCGGAGCTAGGGGAAAGCAACAGTTGGGTCTCTCTCTTTCTTCCATTTCTAGGTCCTCCAGTAGAGAGGTTAGGATAAGGGTACCCTTTTTTTCTGTAGTCTATTTTAGTAGGGGAACTCTCCCCCCCACAAATGGTACAAGGGCACTACTGGGGAGATTTGCTTGAAATGTATTCTTTGTGTTCTTTCCCCTTGTCGGTTTTAAAGGGAATCTATCACTACTGGAAAGATTTCTAATTTCTTCCAGGGGGCTTAAGCAAATGGAAGCTTTTAGGAAAGACATAAATGGTGATAGTCCTTTTGGCCTTGTGGTGTCCCTTGAAATACCACCCAGAAAGGGCTGCCTTTTAAAAACAAGGCACACCCCAATTGAGCCATGGAAGGATGGGTTTCCGTCAGGTTGTGAGAAGCACAAACAGCCCCCCACAGCCCCCACAGTCCCCTCGCAAATGGACCGTAGACTGCTGACGTGTTTGTCCACGTCCCCCCCCCACCCCCCCCTTAAGAGTTGAGGTGGCCCATAGTTAGTTTTTCACACCCTGAACCAAATATCCGGTTTTACCACTAATTGGGTGTAGGGCCAGGGTTTTTGGAACACAGGAACATCGAGCAGGGGGTGGGCACGTCCAAGGCCTTCTTAAAACCTCTGTGTTCACCAGGGCGGCGGGGGGGGGGGTGGAATCTGAGTCATCTCGGCCAAGACTTGCAGAAATGATGGTCTTTTCTTTGGACAGCTTTCCTTAGCGCCCCAGAACAAAACAGAAAAGATGTTATCCATATTAGGAGGAATAAGCAAAGCCTGGCGGTGAACCCAAAACCCTGTGAAGAATTGAAACGGTGGATATCCGCACCCAGTTCTGGTTTGGATTGTCCCTTACCCTCCAATTACCCGGGTTTTGAGTTTTGATTGTGACTCATATGGCCGCTGAAGAATTTGGTAGCCTCATTTGGCTCATCCTCCGGAAAATTCCGTCGCGCGCCTGCCTTTGCCACTCGCTGCAACGCCTGCGGAAAACCGAAAACACGGGCCTCCAGAAGGAGCCAAAAAGCTCAAACAAAGCTGTTTCATATAACTTTGCCTGGGAACCCGAACCCTCAAACACACCTCCTAAAATTGCGGGGGGTCCCCTTCAGGGTGTGGTATGGCGATTTCCCATTTTGAAGGGCAGCTTGATGGGTCCGCATTAACCTTCGCATAGACTATGACAAAGAAAGCCGCCTGAGTATTCAAGTTGCCGAGGCCGGGATGCCCAACAGGGATGTTTCGCGGAAAACAAGACCCCAAGTGCTAGAAAACACTTTCTTTCAATCAAAGTTGGCAAAATGCCAGAGATTCCAACAGGTGACCTCCTGAGTGCGAGAAACGCACTCAGGCAGAGCGGGGCAAACGCACATTTACATTCGCAAGACGCCTTTCTGGGTGGATTCTGAAATTCAGTGGGAAAATCAAAAAAGACACAGGGGTGCCACCGACCAGTTGGGCTTAACATTGGCAACTTCATGGAGCAAAACAATATGCCCTCCCAGCAATTAACATGGAACCTGACAGGGGGCACCTTTCAAAGGAATATGGTCCAAACCGAAACCCCCTCTCAGAATTCATGGCAACATTCCACTTTTTCCGCACTTGCATCATTTAAAGGAAACCTAGGGCCCCGTGTACAGTTTCTATCACTTGCTACAATACTGTGGATGGACGAAATCTTGCAGCACTTTGAGAGCATGGGAAATCATATAGTTTGCTGGTATTTACAGGGGAACCATTATTGCAGGGTTTTCCTGGTGGTGCGAAGTGGATTTCCTCCATCCACTGTCCAAATCCTCAAGTAAGGATTCCTCAGGTGCCCAAAGGGACCCAGAACTAAAAGGTGAACCTTTTGGCACCTCGACTAAAAATGGGTGCCAAAATGGGAAAAACCGAAAGGTCAGATCCGGTCGATTCGCTTTGGACAACGGAGATTCCCCAAGGACCTGCAGTCTGAGCTCCTTTCCGCTCGGTGAGCCATCGGTGGGCTCGCCTCCAGGGCCTGATCCCTCACCGCGGCGTCCTGATGCCCCGCGGTCCAGCAGGCGGCCGCCAAGACGCGCTCATCCCCTGGGCCTGCGGAAAGCGTGAAGGGGGGTGGGAGGGGGGGGGGGGGTTGGGGGGTGGGGGTTTGGGTGTGTGTGTGTTCCCCTGCTTTGTCCTTTTTAGGGGAATACCAAAAGGAAAAAATCACCGATTGTGGTTGATGGCATCTCCAGGATGGCCTTGTACTCCCCTGGTGCTTTGTCCTTTTTAGGGTGGTGGCCTTAAATGGGGAACCAAAAGGAAAAAACAACACCATTTAGAGGGGCTGCTGTTCGTCCAGGGTAAGCAAAAGGTTCCAAAGGGCGAACCTATAGCTTCCATGTTCACATTAGTTTGGTTTCCAAATCTGACCTCCAGCCCACGTTGCCATGGAACAAGCTCCATGTGAGTGGAGTGGAGGGGAAGTCCGTGTTCGTTGTTTGACTCTTCTGCTTGATGGTTTAGATTTGCTGTTTGGCTTTGTTTCAGGCGTTTCGGCCTGCTTTGAACATGATAATTTGTGGGTTCAATTCGTAGAAACCCTCTAAAATTCAACCAACAAGTTACAGTCTAAAGGTCCCTTCCCCACAGAAGGCGCTCAAGAAAATCGGGTTTTCCAAGCCGAGCCATTCCGTGTAGCCTGTGGGTCCACGCCCTCGCCACCCGCCTGCGAGCTGAGCTGCGCACTCCAGCGCCATGCGCGTGTGCTCTGCGGGCATCCGGCGGTGCAACTCCGCCACGGCGCACCACAGCTCCGCCGCCGTTTGCTCCGCCTGGCGAGACCCGGAGACCCGGAGCTTGGGCCACCGCTTTTTGGGTTGCAGGTGGCCCTTTTTGGTGGAAAACCGCCTAGAAGGCTGTCTCAATAAAGGACCCCTAAAGCGACGTAGGATTGAGGCGATCTACTTCCACGGTGAAAATATCGACTGACCTGCGGAAGTCAAGGGGGTGCAGCCGAAATGGGAGGTGCGATGCCTGCAAATCTTGGTGCAAACAAAACAAGCTTTTCTGGCTTCGGACTTCGGACGTCGGGAAGGTCGCTGGGTGGGGAGGCGGTCCCTGCCGGTGCTTTGCACAAGGGGTGGTTCGGCAACGCCTGCCTCCGGGAACAGGCCTCCCGGGTCGAGCCAGACCTGGCAAAAACCGTATCTTGGAAGTTCGAAGACGGGCGGCTTTGAGCTTCACGGGCTTGATAAACCCCCTGGAACAGAAATGCTGTCACCCGGGTCCTGGAAACATTGAATACTTACTTTTGTACGTACACATAACCCTCTCCCACTTTTGACAGAGGCTACACTAAACCCCCCAGGATAATAGCCAGTTCGTGGCGTACATCATTTGTTGCTCCATGGGTGCGTCTACAGCGTGGACCACACCATAACGATGTCCAGAAACTGCCCTCCTCTCAGACTCCTCTCCTATAGTTTCTCTGCCTTCTCCTCCCCCCCTCCACGACTCTAGTAATTCTAGACCTGGGGGGTGACCGGGCCTTCTTTGACAGATTCCAAAGAGCACAAACCAACAGAGAGCAATTTCCGCGCGCTGCGCTGTTTCAAATGAGCCGTGTTGTATACCGTCGCGATTGTTCTCTTGGCGTTTTACAGGTTCCGCCGAACCGCGCCCATGCGTTGCTGAGCTTTGACGTGCTTTTTCACGCGCCCCAGCGCTTATTGTGCGCCCGGGCTTCTCTGCGCGCGTCGCGCGCGTGCCTCCAGTGGGTCCCGCGAAAATCCGCGTAGGTTTGGAGGCTGCTTTTGCGGCATTGACTTAGAGCTTTCTTGGGAGGCCAGGGGCTTTCTGCAGAGCTTCCGCGGAGGAAGCTACTCGCAAACCTTCCGCGAGATTGCGCGCCTGCGCCCTGCAGCTTTGTCGGAATCATGTTGGCCCCCTGACTAAAGGAGGCCGCGATAATCCATAGAACGCTGCTCAAATGTCGGCTTTCTGATTTTGGCAGGCTCGCGCCACCTCTCGGACGAAGCTTGAACACATCGAATTCCCAGCTTTTGGAACTCTGCCACCACTGGTCCACCACTTAAACTCACTTCCGATCGAGTGGATTGGCCAGAGGTCCGAACTTTGTTTGCAACTAAAACGCTTACCAAAAAGTGACTGAGGTCCAGGAGCTCAGGCAAGTGAGCCAAGGACAGGCCAACTTCCAAAAAAATCGAATCCACTCAAAATTTGAGGGCTTCCCTTGACAGGAACCATGGACGAGGGGCAAGAGGCGGGGCCTGTCCCTGAAGAAGCCCAAAAGCCAAGGATAAGCCGTTTATAGGTGTGCCTCAAGCAGGCCCATGACATAGCAGTCTAGTTTGTAAACCCCTCACAATTTCGACCCTGGACTTTTCAACTTGGTGATGAATAGGGGCTACCTCTTGCAAAGCAACAGAAGTGCCTCTAACGTGCCAAACAGTGATTTATTTCCATCATTGCCGGTTGTATTCCAAAACACAATTTGACATGGAGATTGGCGTTTGGAAGACTGTTCCTCCCTCAATGAAAGCAAGGCTTTGCGATACAACGGGCTCCCTATACTTCCCCTTAAAACATCACCCCCACCAAGAAACGCACTCACCTTGTATGGGCCAAAAAGGTGATATCTAAAACCACCAAAAAGGGATATATATATATATATAAAAACCCTCTCATAGGTGTCCCTGTAGGGGAAATAGATGGTAGATGATTAAACCACGAGGTAAGAACCAGGGCCATTAAAGGACACCTATGCCCCCCCTCTTGGATGCGGTTGCTTTTGTCTGCAGTCATGACAATTGCCAGGGTCAGTCATTGCACTCAGCTCGGGGCTGGAAACTGCTGAGATGTTCTGGGGTATGTGTGTGTCTGGCGAGGGCGTCCCTTTGGTTTCCCTTAAAACCCCAAAAAGCCCGGGGACACCCCGGAACTATAGACTGGGGTTGATTTCTTATGGGGCCCACATTTCGGTAATGGCGCAACCTCCCACAGGCCAGACATATTGTCTGACAATATGAAGGGAGACATCTGCATAGTCGGATGCGGTCGATTCATAATGTGGCTCAAAATTAAGATTGGAGGGGCAAACCGCAGGCTTTGGTCCATGTTTCCACTTACCAGGGTTCCATTTTCGTACCGGTGTTTTGAGCAACAGCCATAGGCAAAAGCCAAGTGCTTCGAATCAGCGTCAGGAGGAGAAAAAGCAAAAACGCTTTGCTCCAAGCAGCCGCCACAAAGTCCGCGTTCTCCGAAGCGGTGCCTGACTTTGCGAAGAGACGCGTTTTGATTGGGAATGGGACTTGTGGAGGTTCTCAAAGCAAAAACCACAGAAACAAATGCCAACTTGGTATGGAAGACAAAAACTGTGCTTGTTCCAGCCCCTTACTAATTATAGCCCTCAAGGTTTGATCCGGGGTGCCAAGGGGACATCAAGAGCATCACAGTGGCAACATAATCTCAGTTGTTCAGTGACCCTGGAAATAAGGGGAACCTTTTTGGCACGTGGCGCTCCCCCGATCGGTTGCGCAGGTGAGTTGGGCATGCTGCCCAACCACCGGTAAAAAGGCCCAGACACGGGGCAATGCCCCTGTGGAGAGCCGAGGCTCCAACTGACCACGGGGGAGCTTTGCAACATCCCTGTGGCCACCCCACAGAACCGAGCAACCAAGAAAGCCCATAGCTCGCTGAATCAGATGGTCAGGAGCGCACAGAACGAAATCCGCAAACCTCCCAGCAAGTTGGGAACAACAGGGCCGCACAAAGCGCCACGCAAAGCGGGCCAAAACCAGGCATCCAAACTGCGAGACTAGCACAACGCAGCACCTTCGCCGGAAGGCGTTCAGAGAATGGGGCTATACCCGAACAGAGCCATCCCCAAAGCAGGGATTGGCGCACGCAAGGCAGGAAGGGATCCTCACGGGTACCACGAAGTATACTGCTGAGCCGAAGAAAGGACAATCGCCTGGTAGAGGAGGCTCTGACGCGCGCAAACAGCACTCGCAGCGAAGAGTGACAGCACTGGAAGTAGCCAAGGTGCCACAGGAAGGGTAGAAGAAGTCGCACCTGCTATCAGCAAGCAGAGGACTGCCCGCACCACTGTAGATCTGCACGGAGTCTGAACTGCCGCAAAAACTGCACACAATCCAGCAAGGAGGTAGCCTGACCCACAAGATACACTCCAGGAGTTTGGCCACTTACCCATAGCAAGTGGAACACTCCAAAGCAGCACAACGTCGTGCAAAAAGGCAAAAGCGGTCACCTCGAAGAAGAAGAAATTGCCCACCTGGATGAGGTAGATGGCCATGACACATAGGAAAGTCACGCCAGACCGTAGCACGCGCCACCCTAACAGTTGCCAGCAAATCCGAGTAGGGCAGGGGCCTCCACGTTGAAGAAGAGAACGAAGCTGCAGCATGGCAAGCTGCTTGGTGGACGCTTCACCGGCACATGGATGCCTAGCGAAGCCCTGACTGGGGGCACAACTCCCTGAGGCAAGTAGCTGTGGAGCCGAAATGCCTAAAAAGGAACCCTTTTTGGGGAAGACCATTTTTTAGTGGGGCAGCCCCCCCCCCCAAAAAAAAAAAAGGTTGGCCAGTACACCTTTCGGGCGGGTTGATTTTGAATCACCCGAGGCTTGTGCAATCCAATTCGGGCCGAGCCGCAAGCTGGAAGCCCAAAATGAGCTGGACCAAATCAGCTGCGGGTTTCCCTGGTTTGCTCCCACTCGATAGAGTAGAACTGGTCTAAGGAAAACCGAGCATCAAATCCAACCTCCCGATCTAATTGTCAAAGGCCTGCCATTCTTGTCTTACAGAACTTTTGCCAGGCTCCCCCCCCAAGAAAAAAAGAAATAGAAGAAAACACCCCCTCTTCCACGAAAAAACAAAAAACAAAAACAAAAAAACATGCTTTCTGATGCTTGGCTTAACCGCAAAGAAAAAGAAACAGCACAAACAAAAAGCACAATCTAAGTCTAGGGGAGCAAGAGCGTGGTGGCAAAAACACAAACTCCTTTGGCTTGCCGTTTGTCTCCCATGTTAGTTTCCCTCGTTTTTGTTGCAGTCCTTATGTTATCCTCTGGAGCGCCTTCGGAAAAAAATGGAACAAGGCCAATCTGCCTGAAACGCGTTTCCAAGGCTTTTCCCTTGCTTCGACCCGAACTGCAGATCGACTCCACGAAGGTCAAGTTTGTACCTTTCGGGTGCCCAAAAAGGACCGGCCCACAGAACTCCTGGTAGGTTTAAATTTATCTCTCATGAACGTTTCAAGCATCCCCCCAAAAGGGGGAGGGAGGTGGGGTCCGGGACCCAATTCCATTTTCGAGTATTTTGCAGAAAAAGAAGACGGGAGAACCCATAAATGGAGATCTCCAGGGGTCTTTTTGTCCCCCTCCCCCAATTTCCATATCTCTTTGGGGTCGGGAGATTTCAACCATCCCAACTGGTGTGAAGTGGATTGTGTCCGCTGCAATGGAATGCAGTGGAGGCCCGCCGTTGGCTTACCTGGGGCCCCGACTACTTGCGCCATAGGTGTTGAAGAAGGCATAGCTCAAGCCTCACTTTGTCCCAAAGGTGACCGCTTGGTTGACTGGGAGGGATCCAAGGCATCTAAGAATCAAGTTGGCTTTTTCAGGTATCGGATTGGCAGGCGTGGAGGTACGGATACCACTGGCATGAAGCGTACATACTGCCTTGCAAGCTTGTATGCTAGTAATATGTGAATGTAAGCATCCATACCTCCGAAACATGTACAGGATAGCCACAAAGGCAAACCAAAAACAAACAGTCAAGGCAAGTGAGAACGCTTTGCTGGCTAAACGGGAAAGGGAAGGAACACCTATGCCAAAACTTAACAAGGTAAGCCTAGTCATCCATGAAGCGAGCGGACACTGCGTCGGTCGGAAGCTGGAGCTTCTCACAGATTCGCGCGGTCTCAGTGGCCAAGTGGTCCATCATACCTAGGACTCAAGCTCAGTTGCCCCTTACCTGTTGTTATGGGAGGCTGGGGAAGCCCAAATAAGCCCAAATAAGCCCTGGAGAGGAGGGGGAGGGAGTCCATTTTGGAGGCTCATCTCTACTCTTGGCATGGTAGCAAAAAACTGACAGTTTTTCGCAGACCCCCAGTAAAAATGAACAGAACCCAAAAACTAAAAACAACAAAAAACCATGCCAAGAACAGTGAAGTTTACTGGTGGTGCTCGGGGATGAGGGCCTGAACCCAGGGTCCCCTTCTAAAAAAGACCATAGGGCAGTGGCGTAGGACGAAACAAAAGGCGATCACCTTTTGGAACCTAGGCGAAACATGAACCAACATGGGAAAACCAGGAGCAAAAAAAATAAATTTAGCAGTTAAGTGGGGATTTCCCACTAAACCACGATAAGCAAAAATGTAAAATGCTTCCCAACAACAACCATGAAGAGGTCGCAAGGTCGATTCGCAATCTGAAGAACTGAGCAATTCTTGAAAATCCCCATACTTAAGTGCCAAGTGGTTTATCTTCCTGGTTGTAACTCGCGGAGTGGGAACTTACAGCCGGCTAGACCCCTGGCTATTAACCATGGCTACAACCATGGCTACGAACCTGCAAGTAGGGTGCGTCTGTCCCGTTCAAAAATCATCAAAAAACTCTTGGGCCAAATTGTCGTGCTACGGCTTCCTTTGCCCCGAACCCGCCAAAAGGTTGGGCTCACCTGCAGCTGGACAAGGACGGTGTAGAAACTCCAAAAGCAGGCATAGCCAGGGTTCCATTTTTGGATTACCCCGCGGTAGACTAAAAATCAGGGGTTTGCCTTTTAGGGAAATGAACCATTGGGTTTCTTGTTTTACGGGACCCACACAAAATTGTTGTTTTCCTGTTGGTTTCCCTTTAAAACCCAAAAGCAAGGGCACCGGCAAAAAAACATATCCAAGTAGACTTTCTTCCACATCAGGAACGTCAGCTTTTTGCCCCTGACTCCCTGAGAATGGGAAGCTTCAGTCACAAGTTGTTTTGAACAGCGCTCTATGTTTCCCCCTTTACTCAAACATCACCCCAAAGATTGTGAGTACCTTTTTACCTCAGAGGTGCAAACCAAATGGGGAGAAGATGAAACTTACAAATGTGGAAAACATATTACCTCGGGGGAAAGAGGTGATGTTTGAAACCAATTTTGAAGGACAGGCAAAGGCACCTCCGAAATGGTTGGGTTCCTGTTGGTCTCCCTTCGGTCAAACCGTCAAACAGATAGACACTCTTGGCATCCCACACAGGGCACCAACTCTTCCATTTGGTTGAGGCCCCCAGGAAAAAATCTAGTAGTGATGAATTCCTGCTAAAATCAAAAGGAACAAATCCAAATATTCTTAAGCGAACTCAAACACGATAAGCGAGCCGAGCGAGCCGAGACGAAGTTGTGCCGAAAAGGTGCGGAAGTTGGCGCCATGCACCGTGGTGGGGCAGACGGATTTGAAGTGCCAGCCGTTCGGCATCCGCTTGGCCATGTTCAGGTAGCTGCTACCTTGACAAGTTGCTTGGGAAGGAGTTGTCGCTGTGAAACCGCGAGCCCGGACCCTCAACATACCAACTTGAAAATGAGTTGCCCCAAAACTATGGGGTGACGTTCCCGTTTTCAGGGGTAGCTTGAGGATCCAGGAAATTGCAAAAAGGGGACCAGTGGATTTCTTTTGCAAGCCACTATGGTAGTTGCTTCTGATATCTTGGAAATCCGGTGGCAACACGGATGCAACCAACCCCGAAGGGAGAATAAGACCCGGAAAACACGTTTGGGGGGCCATGAAGCGTAGAACGGGAAAGCCAAGCCAAAGGGGAAAAGAGGCGAACCCAGGCGGCTTGATTTGCTCTATAGAGGAAGGCCTGGGGCTAAGTTCTCCTTATATAGTCCAAACGTGGAACCCCGGATGGGGAAGCGACGGTTAGTAAAGGAGTCAGGAACAACTCACTTGCCCTGAGTTGATCCAGAAACAAAAGGTCATCACCTATTGAAGGCAATATACTCATAGGCTCCAGCTCCCTATTTCCCAACGCCGCCCTTACTTGCAAATCAGCTGCCTTAGTTGGAAGAAAACGATGGGGGCAAAGGGGACTTTTGGGCTCGGGAGGGTGGAGGAGGTGGATCCTATGCCGCCTATGCAACCTTGGCAGGTTGTAAACTCATGTTGAACCCATAGAAGATATATCTGCCAAATGCAGCCCAACGACCTTGCCGGATGGTTCCATGTTCCGAATACAAGGGGCAAATAAATAGACTGGGGTTGAAATTCTTGGGCTGCCTAACGCGACATTATCTAGCTCCTTGTCGAATTTGAAAGAACTACTCACTTCCTGAGTGGATTCGCCAAAACGTCAGAACTTTTTAGTTGCTAAGAATATGGTTTTCCATTTTAAAGAAATCATATATATATATATTAATATATAGTTGTGTGTTTTAAGAAAACACGGTGAGACTTTGCACCGCTGCGTCCAGGCTGCAATGCGCCTGCGCAATGTCCACCACATCCCGAGAAGGCAAAGTGGGCATGGGATCCGCGGCAGGTCTCTCGCGTGGCCTCTGGGTTCTGCAAGACAATGTAACAAAGTGAATGAAAGACAATTTGTCAATTGCAAAAAACAGGTTGCAGGTTTAGAAGATTCATTGGAGACAATGAAACAACAATGTAAAGATGCAATCGAAGATACATTAAGTAAATACCAGCTAAAAAAAACGATGTTTGGTTTTGGAGGCCAAAATGAAGCCACCAGGGTATGGATCGCTTCTGTTTGAAGGGTGGAAACTCCAGGTGTTTGTTTGTGAGTGTCCCTCCTGTCGTCTCAACGGCAAGGGACAACCATCACTCTAGGGCTCCCCTAATTTTTTGAGACACGCCCATACCATGGGGTTTCGACTCCCTCCACCGACCCCCCTTCCCGTTTCCCGCGAAATACTAGAAAGAAGGACAACACTTGTTTAAAACAACAACAACTAACTAAATGCGTGCCTGATCCAAGCAAATCAAACAACACGCCAAAACCGTCTTTCTCTGCGGCGGGGGGGGGGGGGGCTTTTGTTTATTGTTTGTTGCCGCTGGTGGATTTCAAACAGCTGCCCCTCATGGCAGCCCCATCTGCAAATTTTACAGATCCAAAACCTCAAACATAACAAACCGGATGCCCAAGGAAAGAACCATCATCAGTGGTTGTCCTCCTCACCCCCACGATCACTAAGCTCGAAATAAATGACATAGGTAAACACTTTTTTTTTTCCTGCGGACTGTGAATGGACGAAAACCATTTCGCACCACGAATGAAACCATGGGAGGCCATTGTTTGCTGGTATCTATGGGGGAATCATCAAAACGTGGGTGGAATCATCAGAAACGTGGCTTTCTCATGTGCAGGATGTTGTCCATCCACTCTATGACGGGTTAAAAGTTAGACTTTTCGTGGGCTACGCACTTTTCCTCTGACCTGTCGAACAACTGAACCAGTTTCAGGGTTGCCCGTCAAATTAAGGTCCATGGCGTTTGCTCACAAGTCTGTGCAAACTTCTGGCCACATCTTTTAGCTCCAGGGCAAAAGCAAGGTAACACGGATACGAGGACCCACTGTCACAGGGACCTACAATAAACCATTACACTCCCCCCCCCAGACCCAACCCCCCCCCCCAAGGCAGCAAAATGTGAAAACCTCCCCAGGGTCCGAAGATATCCGTGTCACCAAGCCCTGCATTCCTCCAGCTAGCAGGATCTGAAGCAATCTCAAACGGCTCTTCAGCCTTCTGAGCTCCAACTGGACCCGGCCCGACATTGACTCAGCCAACACCCAAGTCTGAAAGTAGAAGGCTATGGGACCAGCCCAGGCATCCATCTGGGTATTTTTTTAAGCCAGAACAAAGAAAACAAGTTGGATCAACCATGGCATGCAACTTTATGGGCGACATCGCAAACCCCTTGGCCCGCATCTGGGCATCTGGGGGGTACACAGAAAAGAATATGTTCTGATTGTGTTCGTAGTTGGCCGAATTACCCTTAAATTTAGACCAATTTGCTCCATTTGCTTAAGTCCCCTAGCAAAAACACACCATTTCCAGCAGTGGATCCCCTTCAAAAGCAGCAGGGGAAGCAAAAGAAACGAGAAACGACTTAGAAGCAATCTTTCATTTGCTTCAGCCTTCTGGGAACCATATTTCCAGTAGCGAAATTGATTCCCTTTCAAACCAAGAAGGGAACATATCGAATATATATATATATATACAAATATATATATATATATGTGTTTTTCAATATTCTTGGGTGCAAACGGAAGCAACTGCAGAATTGATTGAAGGACCCCTGTGTGACTCAGAAATAACCAGCTGGGGTTACGCACGTTTTGGTCTTTGTTTCCATGAGGCGCCAGGGTGGGTACATTCTTTGAGCCACAGCGATTTGGGCCAGTTAATCAGGGATCCGGATGCATGACAACACCTGAACATTGCAACTTGTAAATGGTGGTGTTTCCCCCTTATTTTTGGTGTTGAAAAAGCCACATGTTTCAAATGGTTGCAAAATGAATCTCTTTTAAAACTCACTTGCTGAGTGGATGGCCCCAAAAAAGTTCAAACTTTATATTTACCACTAAAATGGTCTTCCCAAAAAGTTTAAAGTTCATGAACTCAGGAAGTGAGTCAAATGGTTGCAAAATGAATCTCTTTTAAGGAGCCCTTTTAAAGAACACCTCTAGTTTCAGAGGCCCCGGCCTCGGCTTCTGCAGCACGGCCTCCAGCAAGGCTGCGCTCAGGCGCTTTGAGAGGTGCCGCTCGCCCGCAGTTTCGCGCAGAGCGGCGGCGACGGCGGAGTCCTCGTAGAAGATCCGCGCCAACTCCTGGAAAAAACCTAGGCCTTGTAATTAGTAGAGAGGTTAGAATAAGGGTGCCCATTTTTTTCGGTAGTCTATTTTAGCAGGGGAACCCTCCCACAAGTTTACAGCGCCCATCAGCTTCTTCGCCCCCTGGGAAAAGCAATAATATATTTATGTAACCCCCAGTGAAAACGTATCCGTTTAAAACCGACAAGGGAAAAGGAAAAACAACTTGAAGGTCAATTCTCTTGCAACCGGCGCTTATTCAGTTTGTATCTGGCTCTTGGGCAGAGTTGTTGCTTAGTGCTGGCGTTGAGTGCTCGAATGGTTGCACTTTCCTCGTGACCTATCCCTAAGGCTTTCAGCTCAGCATTTCTAGGATTTTCAGCTCAGCATTTCAGTTCAGCATTTCATGACCTTACAGCTCAGTCAGGATTTTTTGAATAGCTTTCCACACTTCTACACAGCTCAGGACTCCCTTCAATAGCTTCCAGGATTTCCTTTAAGCTTTCAATTCATCTCAGGATCCCCTTGAATAGCTTTCCATCAGCTCAGCAATGCCTCTGCTTGCACGCTATGACACGTCTTCATCATCTTCATGCTGCGCAGTGTCTGAATGCGGCTCGCACATCTCGGTGTCTTCTGATTTTGGTGAGGACGGGTGCAAAACTGTGTTTTGATTTCCCATGTTAACTCCCCATTGCCATGCTTACTCCTTCCTTGCCTCAGGAGGGCTTTAAGCTGACCAAGCTGCAGCTGTCGTATCTGGATGTGGGGGGGCACTTCATTCAGAGAAGTGGAGCTTTAGCTGCATCAATCATCACCAGACACTGTTTCCATGTGTCTTTTCAATAAAGGAGAGGGGTTGCCTTTTTTGAGGGTACCTTCTTTGAGTGGGTTTCAAGGGAAGGGAAAACTACAATTTTGATGGATCTCCTTTTTTTGAGACAACCCCAAAGGCATAGGTTGCAAATGTGGCATGAAAAAGCAGAACCTGCTAGGTGTTTCTTTCTCTCGGACAACAATCCCTCCAGAGCCCCATTGTTTGACAACCCGAAGCTAGACTACCCAAGAGTGGTTGATCTCTACAACAGGGAAACCTTGGCTCAGTTGGCGGCCTTACTGTCTCAACTCAGGATTGGCAGAGTGGCTGCCACAGTGGCGGGTTGCCAGTGGAGGGCGGCCAATCACCTTTGCTTCAGACTGTCGTTTGGCTGCAGCATCTACTCGGGGTTGCTCATCGTTGGTTGCTTGATTGCGTCTCTCCTCAACAAAGGTTCGGGGGCAGAAGCCCCACTGATGGCTTTGAGAATGCTCTTTGGGCAGGACAATGTGGAATACTTGTTTCCAGACTGAATATAGCAGTAATTCAACGTGCTTGTAGGCACTAGATCTGAGTTTGATTGTTTGCAATCCTAGGTCTTCAAGTGAGGTGAAGCCCTCGGCAAGGCGCTTTTTGGAAGCGAACTTCGCATGCCGACAGTTTCTTGGCTGACTTTTTTCAAAGCTGAACGCAGACAATTGCTGCCAACTTGTCGCTGCAAACAATATTCATGAACGTATACTGAGGCTGGGCCATGACATGCACACGAAGCCAGTGTCCTGGCTTCGCGGGAAGGCTGGTTTTTGGGGGGGGTGGGGGTTGATGTCGCCCACTTCCACACTGTTGTTCCTTGCTTCTTCTTTCTGCTTCCCGTCCTTGCCTGAAGGTCGCATGTTACGCTGCCGGCTTCCCCTGCACGCCCTTTTCCTCGTTGCACGTGCATTCGCGGATGCTCCGGGACGCCAACGCGAGGCAGCTGTTCAAGGTGATCAGCAACATCAAGAGGACTCGTCCTCCGGCCACTTGACCTTTTAAGCACTGTTTTATTTGTTTACAGGGTGCCTCAAAAAATATTGACTATTTGAGGTTGCCATCTTGGAGAACGTGATGGGGTTCCAGAGGGTCTTGGAGGTGGTGTCCAATCTCATCACGACCAACATCCCTGGGTTCTTCGGCTTGGATTCATCCCTGGAACCTTTTTGAGGGGCTGGCAACAAGTGAGACATTCTGAGTGAAACAATCATGCCCGCTTAGAGCAGCCACACTGTCCTGCGGCCCAGTTACGAGATGGCTAACATCATCCTCAACCCGTGACTTGGCGATGTTTGGACCGACCTGTTTTTGGAACTTCTGTAGGTTTCAGTTTCATCTTGATCACAAATCATGAGGACTTGCATGATAAAGGGGCAGCCAAACCGAGTGAAGCCAACAAGTTAAGGAGGAGGTTTGGTGCACCTCTTTCACGGAGGCGGATATTTGTCATCATGGTCCGGCAGGATGTCTTGGTTGAGTCAGCCCGTGGGGACTTCACACAGTTCATTGCAGACCGCTGCAAAACGATGCACCTGAAAGCCACGATCAATTGGAGACTTGCCATGTTTGAAATCCAGAGCGCTCTTCTATAGAAGGTTAGTTTGTTGTTCTTGCAGCGTGCAATTTCCAAGTGTCGCCAACCTGGTTGTGTCAGGAAGCAGCTGCTCCTTCCGGGCTGTCACCCAGCTGTTCTTAGAGATCGTGAAGCACGCATGGCGCGGCGTTCCAGGAATGCGTGTAAGAGCCTCGCCAATAATTAGTTTCTTTGCCTGTTGCCCAAACTGTCTCTTCTTGGATATTGGCTTTGGGTGAGGAAAGTATGCAGAAAGAGGAAGTGGATAAGGATTCACCGCACATGGGCAAAGAAGCATGAGGCAAGGTTGGGTTTGAAGCGCCTCTCAAAACAAACACACACACACACAAACAAACAAACCAAACCACCTTGCCAGGTGGATGTCAAGAGGTCTCGCTCAATGTTTGAGACTACATATCCTGCAGCTGCTGAAGTAGTGGCAACAGCACGTGAGATGGAGGACTGTCCCTGAGTGCAGCCATTACACTGAATCTGTTGGTCGGACTTGAAACTGTCATGATCGCGTTGGTCGAGTGTCTCAACACTAGATTGGGCCAAGCAAAAATCCAGTGCTAGCTTGGCTTGCAAGATATCCCCTCACTCAAGGTGGCCTTTCAAGCAACGCCCAAGCAGTGTGTCAAAAACAAACTTTCGGAAAGCACCCGAGCCGATTGGTCTACATGGTGCTAGGCATTAAACCTCTTGGTGGCCAAGCACTCGGACCTGGAGGTTGTCAACACATCCCAGTCCCTCCATTGCATGCCGGTGGGCCTCTCGGATGAGGAGATGATGTGCTTGACGCAAGGGCCTCATTCACTCACACAACCTTGTTTGGTTGACTTTGCGGCATGGTTGCTCTCAAGTCTTTGCAGTGGCTGGGGGTCCTGACCTAAGGCCCAGTGGAAGCTTCTTAATTCCCTCGGAAGGCCGGTATCTTTTGGGGTGTGAAGCTATGTTGATGATGGGAATGGATATCAGCCGGCTGGTTCTTGACGAAAACAGCGATCGGGCATCTTGGCCGGATTGGGCGTTGCAAGAATAGTCAAAACCATGTGTTCATTGCATTGGGCCTTGTTTCTTGTGCCTCCCTTTTGCCCACCAACTTCATGCCTGAGGAACTACACCACTTGGCTGGAAACTCGATGCATATCCGTTCCATTTCTGCAGCTTTGTGTGCAGCATTTGCAGCTGTCAGCCCAAAAAAACTGGCTGAGCTGGTCTGATCTGATCTGATCTAATCAAGATTATGGAGAAAATCCTTGAGTCAGGGGCGCCTCCTTTTGCCGCTTACTTTTTGCCTAGCTACAGTTTTGCAAGATTGCCAACATGTGTGGCTGTCAGCTGTTTGTCAATTTGTTTGGGATGCCAGTGCTCTTGCGGTGGGACTCTGACTCTGATGATGGCAATGAACTGCCCTTGAAGAACTCAACATTGCGCCGATATGAAACTTCAGAGTGCCCTGACAGCCAACATCTTGATTTGCAAGTGCATTTAAATTGCGGATCTCTGCAATGACCTCCCTGCTAAGGAGCTCTTCTGACTCGGAGGGCATGCCTGAGGATGAGAGTGGCCGCAGTGATACAGATTTGGAGAGTGAAAGTGATGAAGGTGGAGGGACGGTCTCTTTGACCCTGGAAAGGCTTGAATCTCTGCATGCTTTGGCCTCGCTTCCGGGGAGTGAAGTTTCCTCCTTTGCAGAACATGGTATGTCAAAGGACAGAATCCGGGGTGCCCTGCGACATCCTTCATGTTCTTGCCGCTGCACAATGCCTGCCAAGACGCTGGCTGCTATTTGCAAGTGTTTCTGGCGGCTTTCAAAAACTGCCCAAGACTGCCTTCTCTGGTCAATTCAAACAGAAGCACGTGGGAATCGTAAGCAATGGTCCATGCAAGGACTGATGGTTTATGTTTAGGGGTGAGTTGGCATGCTGCAACATCTTGTCAATTGTGAATTGGTTCTTTGAAAACAGTTGGCAGGACACCCCTTGTGCAGGGAAGCCTGGATATCCCTATTGGGGGTCGGAAAGCATCGGATTTTGCGATGCAAGCGACAACTTCATGGGCAAGATGGGAGATCCCTGACTCATTTGAATGGCGACTCAGTGAGCAAACAGTTGCTACTTCCAATTTCTCAGTTTGAAGATTGAACCATTCTTACTTCAGGCCCAGCAGCACATCCCAAGAGAACTATGATCCATGGATTCTTCATCCACCTCTACTGGACAGCGGGGGAGTCCATGAGCACTTCGAAGCTAGGCTGCATTTGTTCAGGATTGACATGGGACCACCTCACACGCCTCACATGATGTCTCTTTATGAAGGATTGCTGGCCAATCATTGCTAGAGAAGAGTGATGATGAGCTACGGGAGGATCTTCTCCAACGACTAGTGGATGCCCGGATGATGGGCCCAACGGCGCAACTGTCATTTAACCACGACCCCACCAAGCTTCCAATGCGTGAGTTGCCCCATGGCAACTTCGGGAACCTGTATCTAATGTTTTCTGCATTTTGCAGAACAATGCATGAGGCAGTCCCTGGCAAGACCTTGTTCTACGAGGTGGCAAAGGAATGGAAGGCGTGCCTGAAGTTCCATAAGAAGACCAACCACCAGCTTTGCAAAACATGTTCTATGCTCAAAGCAGCCATCCAAAATTCTGGCGAGACTTGTTTGGAAATTAAGCGCTACATTATTATGTTTTACTTTTAGTCAAACATATGGTTGCTGCTTAGTCTCGAAACAACCTGACCATGAGGACTTCGTTGAACATGCTGGCCTATGCGACAAACTTTTAGGCCACTATACAGAACAATGGCGCGACAGAGAAGTGTACTGGCTTGCCAGAGATAGAAGCCGCACACAGGGGGACCTGCTATGCGTCATGGTGGATTCCTACGACAAAGCAAAAGCAGTTCTTCCAAAGTTTCCTTGTGCTAGGACACCAAAGGGCACAGTATACGAATCCATACGACGTAACCTGGAACAATTCAATGTCTGCATGATGTGTTTTTCCCTAGGACCCTTGCGTGCTGTGTCCTGAGGCACTTCGCTGACATTGACTTGCTGCATCGCTCACGGATACGGCGTCTATATGTTCTTGGGCCATGAAGGAATGCCGTGTGGTGCAAATTGGACCATTGAGCTGGAGGCTTGCTTGCAATCTGGGTTGGGCTGAACAGATTCAATAGATTGACCTTGGCCTCTTGCTGTTTAAGGTAATGAGGACAGTCAACAATGCCTGGAAGAAGGCAGCTTGTCAAGGACGTGGCCTCCCCCATGAGCCAAGTCCTTAGCTTGCAACACACCATTATTTGGTTTCCCTCTTTCCAGATTAAGGCTTTTCCTCATGGGGGACAACACGGTCAAGGAGTTGCGCAACAGCTTGACAGCAAAAATTGCAACCCTATTGTCATCAGCTGGCTTCTTCAATGTGGTTTCACATCAGCACCTCGTAGTAGGGCACACGCACGAGGATGTGGGTCCTGCCCTGAGTTTCTTTGTGGATGGTTGAGCCTAAATGGTTTCCCTTCATCCCTTCAGAGCCCAGCCTGCCTTGCTCGCAGATGGGGTCCTGGCTTTGGTGACCTCAGCGCTCAATTCGGAGCAGAATTTGCAGACCCCAAAAGACATGGAAAGGCTTGGGTGCTAGTTTGAATTTATCTCAATAACTGTCCTGCCAAAGTGGCCTGCAGGGTGTTGGTGAAGAAGCTCACTCCTGTTTTCCAGAAGCATGGCATGGAGTTCAAGGTGGAACTGGTTGAAACAGCTTCTTGGTTGACAATGTAGTTTTTGATGGGGGTTGAAGGGAATGAACACTTGGCTAAGGTTCGGAACTGGCATCAAATGATGCCAAACAATGCCACCTTCAAGAATGCTTACAAAAACCGTGCTTCTGACGATGGCCATGAAGTTCCGCAATCGTTCACATTTGTTCCGCGGGAAGGCAGGTACGGATTGTGAGGTTTGAGTTGGCAATGTCTGTTGTGTGAAACTGGTGAAACCCTGGGCAGCCCTTCCTGGACGTGGGGCTGGCATTCAGCTTCAAGAAAGGGTCCCACGCCGCCTTCGCCAAGAGGGTGCTGCACGGGATGTGTTCTGCCTTGTAAAGCAACACATGTCAGACACAGTGTTGTGCCAAGACCCAACACTTGTTTGGCCGGAAGCTTTCCGGGCTGAAACGGAGAACTTTTTCAATGTGATTCCAGCGACTCGCTCTGTTGTGCAAATGACCCTGGATGCTGAACGTTCTGAAGAATTGGAACGGTTGGCATCTGCTATGGAGTCGGATTTCCCTCACTTGAACCGTGCTGTGTCTTATTATCGCTCACTTCTGAATCCAGATCGGCAACACCTGCCATATGCGCGTCTTGAGTTCTTAGAGGTTGGGCCACCAGCAAACCGGTTTGCTCATGTACAGTTGGGGGAGCGACCGCCACGGCCCAGACCTCACCAGTTGCAGGTTGTTTTCCACCGGGGCTGATGAAGGGGTGAAGAGTGGAACAAAGTAACATGTTGAGCGTCACTGCGTCACTCTGGATGGATGATGAAATGCATGTGACTGTGGTCACATTTGCTCATGGTTCTTTGTCGGTTCCCAGCTATATCAGTGGAGGGGTTGCATGGTTCTCTGAACGTCTAAGGGATTGCATGACCCACGCAAAGTTTCAGGGGATTGGATGACCCGCTTCTAAAAGTCTAGAGGGATTGAATGACCCACTGAACAAGTCTCTACACCACCGTGGTGGCCTGATAGCAGCCATGGCTGACACTCAGAGCCCTCAGTGTGAGGAAGGTCTCATTGGGCAGATCTGCACATACTTCGAAAGCGTCCCTTGCCCGAAATTGTTGTGTGAATTTGTTTGAGATTGGTTCTCAATGAATGTCCTTTTGCCCTGTCAATGGAAAGGTGCTGGACCAATGCAACCTGGGCGAGCACCTCAACAAGTGCTTCCCAGAAAACGCCAAGTTCAAGGAGGCCCTTTCAATGTTGCATGGAGAAAAGCCCTCAATGTTGTTTCCTGAGCGTCAGGTCATCGCGCGCTTGGTGCTCACCCACTCGGTTGATGAGAAGCCGTCACTTACCCTGGTCCCACAGAACACTCTCAGTGAGTTCTTCCTGCCCCTGCATGCATTTGACTACTCTAAGAACTGCAAGAACGGATGCATGGAGCTTAGCAAAAAGATGCAACATGAAAATGTGAAGATTGACACAACAAAGAATCTGAGTGTTTGCCCTGGCAGTCTTTCCCCAGAACGCCCAGTTCCGCATGCACTACAAAGAATTTCTCATCCATGGCTACCGCTCGTCCGCTGAAGCAGTTGAATGCAAATTTCCATATTCAGACGCTACCCGGAGCATTGGTGACTTCTCTGTTGGCATTGTTGACGGGATGACAAAAGTCATCATTATGCAATCGATCCTATGTGCCATTCAAGAGCTGGTGCCCTTGCTGCAGGTAACACATCCGAATCCCTTGGTAACCGCTTGAATGTGCATATTTTGTCGAACCCAAGGAGATCAGTGATGATCAAATTGCCTCCTGCCCGGCACTGACAGCAACATTGGCATCATTTCGGTGGGTGAGATGCGCATATACCCATTTTGAATCGCCGTCGCATTTTTTCCTGCATTCTCTGAGAGCCTTGGTTTGGATTCAGCCTGTGTTGCAGGGCAACTAGATCTGTCGTGACAGGGGGAATTGACATTGTTTGAAACGATGCTCATGGTTGCTGAGCTTCCGGAACTTTTCAATGCTTTTATCTTATTGAGTCGGCCCCACCATGGTTTTCAGAACGGGTGCCGGGGCTCCAGGCGTGTCTCGGTTTGGAAGGCGCTGAAGCCTGCGCAGAGGTGGGCTACTTTGGGTGGGAACCAAACCAACTTGACAAAGAGGCACCCCTGTATGGCTTTCCATGCCAACATTGACAGCTCATGCTCGTGTCCTGTGATTGTTTGGAAGGGACTGCAAAGGACCCATGTCGCAGATTTAGGGCTGTTGCTTTGGCGGGCTTTAAGGGCAACAAAGCGGGTTTTTTCCATCATCCACAAGTAGCCTCAGGGGTTCAAATCGACTACGTCAGTCAGAGCTGCTTGCTTGAGTTACCCAGAAGTGTTGTTATCAGCCAATCTCAAAATTTGCGGAGTTGCTTCTCAGCTTTGCAAATCACCACCCTTTCCATAGGGCTCTTGATCGGAACATGGATGGCCACTTCAATCAGAAATCAGAACCTGTTTTTTTTCTCATCCTGCAAGCCAGGTGTAATGGTCATGTCATGTGTCAGTAAAACTGCTGTCTTGAACATAGCGACATGCCTTTGGAGCTAAGAAATGGGGCACATCACGTCCGAGAAACAATCGCCCTCGGCCATAGACTTTCTGGGAGACCTGAAGCAGGCAATTGTGGTGGAGCGGAGAATGGCACGTGGATCAAAACCACTGAAAGACCTTCTGAGCAAGGTGGTGGCAGATTACAACAGAATGGTCACGGTCAAACACCATAGAATTGATGGCTCTCGACGTTCCCTGGTGTACAACATGTTTCTTGGAAAAAAACCTGAGCGAGAAACCTTTTGGCATGATGTTGCCTCCTACCCTACCCCAGGCTGCGGGCGCCTGATGCCTTCCATCAGCTAATCCATGACCATTATGACAGCTACAAGCATGAGCTATCAGGCTTGGACACCAATGTGTTGGCTTTGCTGGTATTGGATTGCCCATTGAGGCCTTCCTCTGAACATTTTGACGATGGACTTTTGGGTCCCTGGATCCACATCACGTGCTGAATGTGCAAAGTACTCCGGAAAGCCCATCTTTCGGGAAATCTTGACAGTGACCGAGACCACCTGTCTCTCCTTTGGTACCAGGGCCACACAGGACCCACCCAGTTCCTCCCAGTTCCACCCACCGATTCCCATTCTCATGCCTCCTGCCTCTGCAGGACTTCTCTCGCAGAGCCTCCAAAGAAGCTGCTCAGAAAGCAAAGGCGCCAAAAAAATCAGCAAGCTTGGTATAAAATTGACCATTGACATTGACAATTAAGAACAATAAGCATTGGCTGGTTCATTCAATGGCCAAGTGAACTTGAATGCGCGCTTCCCTGACAGAAGCTGGCACAGCTCTCGGAAGAGGACCACCTACTCCTACATGATGTGGTGTGCCTTTGGGAGTGGCTTCTGCCAAAGATGAAGGCAGCCTTCACTGGTGAGGTTGTTGAGAAGCATGAGGCGTTGTTCCTGAAAGGGTGGCCTGGCTTAAAATGGGCGCTGTGTGTTGAGCCGGGGGGGTTGCAACAATGGCAGCAACAGCAACTCGTCAGCCAGAACAGCAACCAGAGCCCATTTGCACAACAATGTGATGCTAAGGTTGCATGTTGGTGCCAACTTGCGAATGTTGGTTCCTAGCTGGCTCTGCATTTTGGAGAGAAAAGCATGTTGGTTCAGAACATCCCGAGGGCAAACATGACAAGCTCCGTAATGCAACAACAAAAACTGGAGATTGCACCATGTTTTTTGCCACTGGGTTCTTGTTCTGATGTACCCCGTAATGCTGGATGGGTTTGTTCAAACACTGCGGATGCAACTGTGAGTTTTTCCCACGCTTGAGACGTTTGGCGTTTTGCTTTTTGACCCTCCCTCCCGCTGCCCCTCCCACTGCCCGCCCGCCCCCCCTCCCCTCCCCGCCCCAAGCCCAGAATATTCCGACTGGCTCTAGAATTCCTCTTGGTTGGCTTTGGCACAAAATTGGAGTCTGGAATTGTGATTGGTTGGCTGGTGCCGAATTGGAGTTCATACTTTGTGATAGATTGGCTGGCGCCAAAATGGATTCTGGAGTTGTGATTGGTTGGCTGGCGCCAAATTGGATTCTGGAGTTGTGATTGGTTGGCTGGCGCCAAATTGGATTCTGGAGTTGTGATTGGTTGGCTGGCGCCAAATTGGATTCTGGAATTGTGATTGGTTGGCTGGCACCAAATTGGAAATTGAAATTGTGATTGATTGGCCGGCTGGCGCCAAATTTGATTCCAGTTGTGATTGGTGGGCGCCAAATTGGATTCTGGAATTGTGGTTGGTGGCGCCAAACTGGAATCTGAAATTATTTGTGACTGATTGGCCGGCGCCAAATTGTACTCTGGAATTGTGATTGGTTGGCTGGCGCCAAATCGGATTCCGGGATTGTGATTGGGTTTTCAAAAACCACGTCACAATTTACAACTTAGAGTTGGCTGGCGCCAAACTTGGCAGAATTGAATCAACCTCTCAGCGGGGCCTCCAGGCTGGTCATGTGATTTGGTCCCCGAAAACCCAATCACAAATCCCTTCTTTCCGGTGGGGGGGGGTCAACTCTTGGCTTTCCTATTCTCATCCAAAGCCTGATTGATGATAAAGCAGGGCGGCCATTTTGTGATTGGTTCCTTGGAAACCCAATCACACTTTGAATCCCAAACCAGGTCAGCGAGTGTGATTGATTTGTGGGGGCTTGGGCTGCCTCGCCGCCCAGGAGCCTGGATGCAGACCTGGCCGCTGTGATGAAGGCAGCCGAGGCATTTGACTGGCAACGCATCAACTTCGTGCTTGAGGCAGGGGGGAGTCAATATTCAAGATTTTGATTATTGCTCCCACAGACAAATGTTTGACAAGTCTACAAAAGAGTATCTCTTCAAGGTTATGATGCTCCACAAGCGCCTGCATGTTTAGCAAACATAAGTTTCAAAATTCTAACAATGAGTCCTATTGCCACGCATATTTGCGGTATGTGGTGGACACTTCTCATTGTGATTCAACTATGGTGCCAATTGTGCATTGGGTTCATTGCCAGGCAACTTCTTGGGCGCACTTTGCCCATAGAGAGATTGAAGAGGGAACAGTGTCAGGCACTTTAAAGATAGCTGGTAGAACGACCTGGCTTGTAATTTAAAGAATGGCAGCACGATAGAAATTTGATGGGAAAGTTGGTGGAGGGGTGAGTTCCCTGCCCTGCCAGATCCGTGGCCATGCAGTGGAGGAGTTTGTCCATGCAGCGCAAGACAAGACCAAGAATGCGGTGAATCAGTCCCTTGCGGCTGCCTTTGCTGCCTTTGAGGCACAGCTCCATTCAGACCAAATGGCCTTTGAGTCTGACAAAATAATGTGTCTTGGCTTTGAATTGTGATACCCAGCACTCTTCCCGCCCGCCTTGCCTGCACCTTTGCTGCTCCATTGTGCGCCAAGTAGACCATGACCTGTCACGACAAGGTGCCAACGAGAGAAGGCCAAGAAACGGACCCAGCTTGTACGGCAGTTGGAGGACATAATACTTCTACACGTTTCAACGTTTCTGCTTGGTTGAAAGTTTTGTCACACATGTGTGAATTCCAGGAGTGCCACTCGAAAGCGTGGCAACTGGTTGGTGCCTACATGGAGTCTAACCTCTGTGTGATTGCTGGCAAAGCATCGGAGGCAGAGTCAACAATGATGCCACGGGCGATTTCCTGGGTGCAGGAGATGCTGGCGGATATCCCTGAGGTTCGTGAGACGGATGATCATGCCGTGCTACTTTGGTTGAACCTGCCCTCGGCTGGCATCATCTCAGCCCAGAAGTGGGAGGTTTTTGTGACCCTGGTGGCAAATATGCTTTCACTCTACCGGAGAAATGGGATTGCTTTGATCATCCACAGCAACAGAGCAGGGCAGGTCAATCATGAGAGGACCCGTGTTTGCAACCAGCTCAGTATGCCCCTCTAGCTCCCGCGAGCGTTTGGATTGGCATTGAAATTACATGTTGGCATGGTGGCCCTCAAACTTCAACTCGGAAGGCTGCTTTGCATAGACCCAGTTTAGATTCAAGGGTGCGCCGCAAACAAGGCCCCTGCTATAGAAAGAGCCACAAGATGTTGAGTTCAGGTTTCATGGGGGGTCTGATGCAGAATCAAGTCAAAATTGTGTTTGGTTTAAGTTTACCGACTAACTTGTGCCTGCATGGAGGACAAAAGAGGAGTCCCCTGCCACGAAGGGTGAGAAGAAGGAAACAAAGTCTGATGATGAGTCGGACGATGATGTGGTCAATGATCGGGACGAGGCTGATGATGCAGATGTCAGAGACATCCGCTACAGGCTGGAGCAACTCAAGCTGCAAAAAGATGAAGCCATGCGTTTGGGGGAGTAGCCCAACACTCAATCCAAATTGAAGTGTTGATTGTAGTTGTCTAAGGAAGGATCTCAGCCTTAAGGAGCGCCAACTGGCAGTGCGCAACATCACATGGGTCTTCAGCCCTGTTCCTTGCAACGCAATCAGTTGAAAGCAAGCTATTTGTTAGCATCAGAACCAGTGCAATGGGCTTTGTTTCATTGGTGACTTGTCAAGGCCTCTGTCTACGGAAAGCGTGAAGGTGCCATTACGGGCCTGGCAGTGTGCCACAAGGAGAAAGGCAACATGTTCAAACAGTCAAGTGGCTGGAAGCGGGGGCTGGTGCACAATGTGGAGATGGCCCCCAGAGCTGACATGTTCAAACCAGAGGCTAGGGCTGCCTTGCAGCGTTGTTTTCATGTTGTGTGCACATGGTGAGGCACTGCAAAAGTTGCCACACCTGGGACGGGCCATGACAGATGTGCAAGAAATGAAGCAAGCTTCTTAGCTTCATAAGGTGTTCTGCCCCTGGAAAAAGATCACTTGATAGCTTGTTAGGCTGCAAGTGGAACTGACATACTGCACAAATCTATGGCCACCTTTTGCCCAACATCCGTGGCAACAACTGTGGTGCTCGACCTGCACGGATATGACGCCTTCCCTGCCATTGCTGCTCTGGAGGCCGCGTTGGCCGGCCTGCGTGTGACAGCATCGAGTTGAGCTGATGGGTGTTTGTTTGCAGAGCGATAATCGGGGAAAAAGCCAGAAAAGGGCCACCAAACCTTTTGGAGTGGCCCTTTTTAGTTCTCGCTTCAGGGATCAAAGTTCGGGGCCTTTTGTGTTTTCACTACATAAAGTTTATAAAGCAAATCCAAATTGTAACCAAGGGTTCGGAGGTTGTGGGTTTGGGATTCACTCTGGCCACGTTGCAGGGCTTCACACGTCTTGAAGAGCTCTTGCCTATTTCCCTGGTTGCACTGAACTGTTTCAAGCTTGTCCAACCCTTAAGGAGGGTGCCTGCCTCTTGTTCTCGACCTAGACCCAACCAAAACAACATATTGATGCAAAGAGCTGTGTTGTTTCATTGGGCAAGTAGAATCAGCAGCACTCACGAAGAACTCCATGGTGAGCATCTCGACTTCATTTTTCTTCGACTTGCCTTCTTATGCAAGTCGGCAAATAAGTCGACAACTTCTTGCTTCGCTGTTAGCTGAGAACACTGTCGCCACATTCTCTGCCTTTTGAGAGCTCCAGCCAGCAGTCGCTGGTCATGCTTCAGAAGCAGCAGTCGCGTCAGCAGCTGGTCCTTCTCCACCATTCTTGGTCAAGCGTGGCCCTGTGAATCAAGGTGTGAAGCAAGTGGACTACTTGGCGGGTTTCAATAAAGTTCCTTTGGGTTCCTTTGGATTTCTTTTGCTACAGTTCAACCCTGTGGGCTACTTAGCATCAAGCAAACCTTTCTGGGCGTTAGTATGTGATGCTCTCAAGCTTCCTAGGGGTTGCAAACAGTAACATGGAAATCCCAGCCGTCTTCTGTGCGAGGCGGTGGCCGATGGAAAGCGCGTGCTTTGCGGAACCTTGGTGTTTGACCAACAATCGGCTGCCTCAGAAATCAGTCGGAGGGTGGCTTCCAAGATCTATGATTCTTGCCGCAGCAAGAAACTACAGATTCCTGGCTTCCCGGACTTTGGGACAGCTTTGGATGCTTTGAGAGGAGATGTGGTTTCCTCCAACTCCAGGAAGTTCAATGTGTGCATTCAACAGCAAGACCGTCTTCTGGTTTCGCAGGCGCTGGCTGAGACTTTCATCAACACAGCCACAACACGTGATGCAGCGTCCGCCTTGATTGAATCTCACAACGCCAAGTTCAACCCCAATGGTGAGTTTTGGGCATTGACTGAAAGGACTGGTGAGTTTGTCAATTGAAAGGTATCCCTAACAAGCACATACCGCAACTTCTGTTGTTTGCCAGGACAGAAGCAGCAGTTGAACCACCCACCAAGCGCATCAAGCTGGAGCCCTCTGATTCTTGCACGGAAGGTGACATCACAACATTGGAAAATCCGCTTCTTAGCCAAAGTGTGATGTGTGTTGGATGGAACCCCCTGCCAGGGATAGGTGGTTTGTCTATTATTGGAGTTAAGGCAAAAGATTCAGATTAACAACACTGTGGAACTGATCACCAACGGCAAGACTGGTGATGTGGTATATTTGGTGTCGCGGGGGAAGAACCAGTTTCTTCAGAACCGAGAGATGCACCTTGGCTTTGATTTAGTGAACTGACACTAAATCATTCATGTGGCTGATGACTGCTGAACAGCATGTTGTGTCTTCATTCTTGGTTGGTCGCTAAAAAAGGTTCTCTTTCGGAAGCGGTGAGTGGCGAGATGGATCCGACTCTTGGCTTGGTGGCAAACATGATGTTTGAACCAGTTGCTTGGTTGCCCAACAAAAACTTGATGACAATATGTACAGTTGTTTCAACAGGGATGGGCTGCGATTAAACGGATATGGGTGTGTCCTTTCAAGGCGGCCCCAACGTTGTTAGTTGTCCTTTTGGTTTCCCTTCGACCAACCCAAAACGTGTCTCCCAAAAAAACACAACCCCACCTAGTATGACAAAGGCACATTGAACAGTTCTGTCCAACTTGACCTTGTGCTGAGATACCCTCTTCATAGTCCAAGGGTTGACCAGTGGTTGACCACTCCAACCCCCACAATTCCTTGCCCCGCCCTGCCACACCCTGGCTGGCCATCAGGAGGCTGATGAGGTGTCTGGCGACGCCTGCGGGCGCTGGTTTGCCTTCAATATGAGGAAGGACACACTGGTTTGCTTAGAACGGGCCAATCTTCCGGAACATGTACGTGAAGCCCCATGCCTTGAAACACCGACTCCATTTGAGAAGGTGGTCACAGAACTGGAGGATTGTGGGGAGGCAAGGCTGTTGAGATGTGTGTGTGCTGCTCAAATTCATTGGCCTGGCAAACTTGTATTTTATTTGGCTTGAGGGCAGCTTTACCTTTTAACAGGCATCGATCCACTCTCACACATTTGCTGATTGAAATGGATTTTGCTTGGATGGACCTAATTGTTGGGGTCGCTCTTGTTTGCTTCTCCCTGAAAGGTGAAGATCAAAGTGTCCCATCATGACATGACGGATGATGGACCTTCACTTCAGAAGGCGCTGGTGTTCGTTCTTGATGATGAGCCTTCTGGAAAGAAGAAGAAAAAAAAGGGTGGGCCAAACTTCAAGAACTTCGGGGCACACGTCTCGATCACCAAGCTCAAGGCAGCCAACAAACTTGATATCGGCTGGCGGTGCAGGCAGGGTGGCTCTACATGCCCAGAAGTTTCCTCATGTCTCCTACCGCTTGGCTTTGCTTATTCCTCAATTGGTTCCTGACAACACCACCTCGTCAACCTTGTTACGTTATGACCCCTCCCCACGCATGTCTCCAGCACGTGTCTGTCTGCGGCATGCATGCAAGGTTGGAGTCATCTGGTGGTGAGAAAACACTGATGCCCATACGTCCGATAGCGTGTTTGACCGGCATCCTGGACCTTGGCGAGGCCATAATCCGTTTGGTGTAGGCTTGAGTTGTGCTGGGGCCTGGACTAAGAGGCTCTCCCAGGTGTAGCAAGGGTCACACTGATGGGGGGCATCCCTGTGTGTAGCTTCAATGAACATTCATTTATAATGCAGCTGCATCGCCCTCTGAATCAAACATTCATTTAGCGCGATCAAATCAACAGGGTGCTCCAATCAGTGGTTTGGCTGCACGAGATGCTTGCCTCATTTTGAAGTCCTGCGAACAAAACACATTCTGCGCCAACTGTGCGCTGTTGACAAACTGCATCAAGACACAAAGTGAAACAGCTGTTACACGACCGCAAGTCATGCCATGGAGTTTGAGCACCACCTTGATGATTGCTGCACTGTCAGTGTCTGGATGAAGGGGCCGGTTCAAGTGCAGGATGGGTGGAGCAGGCATGCCGGGTAAAGATAGGTTTGGAGACAGCGATGATGAGAGCGTTCACATGATTACCCCCTCTGGGAAGTTTGATGCTCCAGCGCCAAAGTTGCACGAAAGAACTTGCAGGAACGAAATAAATTGGTATTGTGAATTTACAAACCAGCCCAGGCATTTGACTTGGGTCAGCTCTTGGCGGAGAACCCCGTCGCTGTGGCGGCCTCCTCAGCAGCACCGGCTGCTGCCCTGGCTGCGGCGCCAGCAGCTGCGCCAGCTGTGCCCTCTGCGGGTGCTTGGGCAGCGTGTGGTGTCTTTTTGGGAAGTGCCCCCTCAAAATGTTGATCGTTTTGGCATCTAATAAAATGTGTCCATGGTAACTCACATCGGGTGAAAGCAGCTAACCGCATCAAAATGGTCCTCAAGAATAAGAGCAATCCAATACCCAAGAATAAGAGCAATCCAATACCGTATGTGTGTGTGTATGTGTGTTTATCAGTGTTTGTTTTAATTATTTTCTATGCGTATATATATATATATATGTGTGTGTGTGTGTGTGTTCGGACATGTGTGTGTGCGCTTTGCGGGTTTGTGCATGTGTTTGTGCCTGTGTTTGCCTAGTTGTATGCGCGCATGTATGTTTGCGTGTGTGTGTGGGTGTCTGCACGGTATGTCGGTGGGGCGTACTTATACTTGAGCTTGCGTGATCTTGTGTGCGTGTGTTGCATGCATGCACTTATGTTTGTGTGTGCGTGTGCATGTGTGTGTGTGTCTGTGTAGTATGCGATGTGTGGTTTTGCACGATGATTGAATTTGTATGATGTTTCAGTTTCTGTGTTTGTTTTTGTTTGTCTGTCTGTCTTTCTGTCTGTCTGTCTGTCTGTCTCCCTCTCTGTGACTCTGTGAGTCTGTCTGTCTTTCTGTCTGTCTGTGTGCCTGCCTGCCTGTCTGTGTGGCTTTGTGATTGCCTGTCTCTGTGTGCCAGCGCGTGAGAACCTAACAGCAAATCACCGCCCTATTTCCGAACTATTTTCTAAAGGCTGTGGCCCATGAATTGAAAGCCCACTTGCTTTGGTAGGGCCCCCAATGTGCATTACAGAATTCGATCTTTGTCCCAGAGTTCTTCAAATGCTGGGTGGGGCGTCATCGCATCTTTTGAAGGGCTTGTCAAAATGAAAACTGGGGGAATTGCCCAACATGGACACTTACTAGTGCGTTGTTTTGACACTTGGGTAGAACATGTTTTTTGCGACTAGGGTACCTGAAACAAAGCCGTACAAGGACACCCATGGCAGACCCTACAAGCATTTCAGATTTTGGCCTCTCCAACAAATGAGCATTGAAACCACTACAACTTGGAAATGTCCCATTCCCTTGCTCATAGGTACCATTCTTTCATAGATATCCTCTCAGGTAGAACTAGGGCAACGCTCAAACCACTAAACCAACAACAGGTTAAAGGACCTGTGCAGGAAAAATACAGCACATCCCAACAGTTTTGGAAATAAAGAGATCCCTCAATGTCCTTGCCAAATGGACTGGTGAATGATTTGCTTCCCACCATGCAGGGTTCCTGTTTATTAAATGTCCAACCCAAAATCAAATGTCCATCGCTTTGGATCCGCAATTGATTCAAATGGTCAGGCGCTGGCTCCTGCGCGCTGCCGCCCCGGGTTGCATCATCGGACGACTCGCCTTCCGAGCCGAAGCCCAAGCGCAAGCCGAGGAAGAAGCCGGCGGCAGCAGTGCCGTCGGATGATCACCTGCCGTTGGGAGGTGGCGGCGGCGGAGGAGATGGAGGGGATGATGGTGATGGCGGAGATGGAGAGGAGTCGGGCTCTTTGGAGGGGCTGGATGACCTTCTCAACCTCAAGGATGGGAAGCGGAGACCCCTCAAAAGGCCGGCGGGTGGCGGCAAGAAGAAAAAGCCAGCTGGGAAGAAGACAAAGAAGGCCTGTTTTGCTTTAAACCTTGAAACCCTTCGGGATTAGATTCCTTGCTAGGCGATGCCGTTTGAGTATCTCATCGAGAACCAAGCTGGCCAAGCTGGTGGTGATATTGGGAGGTTGTGACTGTGATTAAAATAACCCTGAGTCTTGCTTCTTGGCAGGATGGTTGAGCCATGCGAAACCTTGGGTGAGCCACTTCAGGACTTGAACATTTGAACCTCTTACTTTTAAGCTTTGGAGTTTTGCAGGACCACCTGGTGCCCGGTGACCTTGCAATGGCACAGGCTTGGGTGAGGGGGGACTGGCGTGACGACGACGACGACGACGACAACAACAACAACAACAACAACAACAACAACAACAACAACAACAACAACAACAACAACAACAACAACAACAACAACAACAACAACAGCAGCAACAGCACAGCCACAGCAACAACAACAACAACAGCAACAGCAACAGCAACAGCACCAGCACCAGCAACTGCAACTGCAACTGCAACTGCAACTGCAACACCAACAGCAAGAGCAACAGCAACAGCAACTGCAACAGCAACAGCAACATCAACAGCAAGAGCAACAGCAACAGCAACAGCAACTCATCGTAGCGTCGGGTTGCATCGACCAGCATCAAGCCCCCACACAGGGTAGTATGTGTCTGTCGCCTCATACAGTGTCTCGCAGTTGGGGCTATGCACCGAACCTTCTCCTGCAGGAGGATCTCCATCTCTTGAGGGTTGGCAGTGTGGAGAGCCTCCTTTGTGGCTCATTCCCGAACTGGCCAATCTTCGACAGCACGGGCCTTTGTGTAATCGGCCGGCCATTGTTGGCAATCACAGACACAATGCGCTGTCCTTTGAATTGGGGTTGGGCCCCGGGTCCGAACAAAGATGGTGAGAACGTCAAAGAGCCTTTTTTGGGTTGAACAGCCCATGATCTTTAAGTTACCCAAAAGAGTTCCCCATGTCCCCTATTTAGAAAGCTTCACCTGAGAAATAGCTTCCTGTGTTGATTTCAACCCCGACCAATTTCTTGCAATGCGACAAGCCCAGATCTGAGGGAGCCAAACTTTGGAAATTGGGGCAAGTGAAGAATTCAATTGTCATGATATTGAATAATACTCAAACCTCAGCTGTATTCCCTTTAGGGCGCAACGGATTGCTTAAAATCGTGGAATGTGCATTCCATGTTTGGTGCAAAAAAGGAACTTTGATTCTGGCTCACCCCCCCTTTTCAGTGATGATGAATCGCAATGAAATAACCACCTAGGCCCAAACAATGTTTTGCTCGGCCAGGCTGATGAGGCTCACCGCTTGGCAGAGAAGGCTGGGCTAGAATTTTCACCCCAAACAAGGTGGACTAGTGTTCTGTCATTAATTGAAAGAACACCTGTCCTGATGTGTTTGGCCAGGGGGACACCCAATTGGATGATGATGCCTCATCCATTCGATCATCGATTCCAGACAACCAACTTGGTCTTGAATCACCCTGGAAGGATTCTTTGCAATGCCCACATGGTGCCCAAACAAACAACTATGTTTGCCTCCAGGATCAGCCCAAACCCCGGCTTGGCGACCTGGCTTGCCTGGAGGAGGAGCGCCAAGGCTGCAAGGCTGCTGCCATCATTGCCAATCCTGATAACGTTGCAGGAGAGCTTTCTCACTGCGAATGCTGGACCTGGAGATTACTATGATGGTATGGAGGCCCTTGATTTGTTGCCCTCACCCAAACAAACAATTTTGCACATTCTGCAGGATGCTACACAGCAGGGCTTCATTGAAGAGGGCATCCTGACCCTTCCGAATGATTTGGACCACTTGGATTACCAAACCAGCATGAAAGCGAAGTTTGATGAGGAAATCCCGCTCGGTCCCAATTCCCCACCCCCTCGCTTGAGGCGACTCAACCAGCTCCGGTTGCGTACGCCGCCAGCCCGGAACGATCCATATCAATACCAGGATGAATGCAACGCGTCGCCTTCAAACGCTTCGAATGTGGAGGTTGAGGAGCCTGAGGAGGGATTTGTGGAAGTTGAGGGGCCTGCGGTGCCCTTTCAAACTGAGGCTGTGGTTGAGGTGGACGAGGGATTTGTGGGGCCAATGCCTTTGGTGCCTTTGGGGGCTCCTGCGAACTTGGAACTTGTTCATGTTCCTGATGAAGCCCCTTTGAACGCCCCTGTGCCTGCCAAGCTCCGCAAAGGCTCACAAGTCCCGGAGATTCAGGAGTCGGGTGCGACAAAGACGAAAGAGAAGAAGAAACGCGAAAAGGGTGCAACGCCTAAGCAGAATCAGAAGAAGGAGCAGAAGAAGAATGATAAGAAGAAGGTGCAGAAGAAGAAGAAGAAAGGTTCCAAGGAGAAGCAGGTGCAGAAAAACAAGGGCAATGGCAAGAGCAAAGTCAAGTCTGATGTGGAGAAAAAGCTCCACTCTGTTTTTTGGCTAGACCAATTTTCCCAGGGTGGCATATTGCAGTGGGGTCGCAACATCTGAGGTTTACAGCTCTGCCTGGTCCAAAGCGAAGAAGCAGGGCAGGATCGACACGGCTGCTGAGGAAGCTCACAAAGCTCGCATTGAGCAACTTGATTTGTAACTGGTGGCTGGAACCATGATTTTCCATACAAACAATAATGCCCACAGCAACTGAGGTGGGCGATGAACCATGGACCACGTGACTCTCCCATCATCAAAGCCATCCTGAGAGATGCCTAGGTGGGTTTTGTGCGGCCAAGCTGCGTGTTTGCACGCGGCCCGGCCACGCTGCTGTGGCTGACAGAGCCACCGGCAAGACTTTGGGGAAAAGCGAAGTGCGGGCGAGGTTGCATTGGGAAGACCCAACCAAACACAAACAACCCCCAACAATATGCATTTTGCAAAGAGCCAGTAAGCAACTGGAAAGGAGCCACATGCAAATGAAAGGTCTTTTGAGCAAATGGAAACACTCAGCTGCGATAGAAAAATGGGGCCCAGGGTCATAAAGACCGAATCGCATGTTGGGCTTGCTTCAAGGAAACTCCCCAAAATGCAAGGTCGACCTTAAAACGCTTTTCCCAAGTCGGTCGAACTGCAAATACCCTCCTGTCGTCGACTCAGCTGCTTCTTAGGGCCCTAAAAAATGAAAGGTGATCTCCTTTTCGGGGCATGACTAGACATGGCCCAAGAAGGGGAAAACCAAAAGGCTACAAGATGGATTCGCTTTGGGCCTTGGCGAAACGAAGGCCCCATAGGCCAGAACTCCAACGGCCATCGAATCCATTTTGTTTATGTTGGGGCCATTTGGGGGCCCTCTCCTAACTCCTATGTTGGGTGAGCTCTTTTCAGATCGGCGAGCTTGCTAGGGCAGTAGGTTCCTTACATTTCCATGGAATTTGTCTGGAAAAGTTCAATTGCCCAAAGGACCTGTAAACAAACAGTTGGCTGGCTCCCCCTTGGTCCCCCCACCCTAAAACTAGGTTCCCCCAAACCACCCCCAGTTGCCCGGTCCCAGGTAGGAACGACAATTCAAAGTCCTCTTGAATTGACCATTTTCAGTTGGGATCTCGCCCTTGTTTGACACATGGTGCCTTTCATTGGACAAACGAACAAGCGAGGATACCGAACGAGCGGGGATATGGGGGGATTCCCTTGGCGCCATTTCCCATAAACTGAGTCAAGGTGCATTTAGGTGGAATCCTCCCGTATCCCGGGTTCCCCCTGTATCCCCGCTGGCTTTCCTTATTTTACCCCCCCCCCTCATAACAAACGAAACAAAACAACAACAGTGCGATTCCAACCCCACCCCCCCCGTCCTCCTTCAACCAAACCCTGCCAATGCCCGGTCCCCCCGTCCGTCCTCGGCCGCTACTTGCTGCAGCTCCCTCTCCCCGAAGTCGCACACCTCCGCCATGAGGCGCCCCGCGTCGATGAGAGGTAAGGTCCTATCAAATTGGAGCGGCCAATGGGTAGAACAACTTGGTTGCTTTCTGCTCCCCTGCCAAAAGTTTAATTTTTAGCGGTTTAATGGAAAACCCATTAGTTGGCAAAAGTTAAAGCCCTAACATCCAAGGAACATGCACCAAAGAATTAGAACTAATGTTGACCCAGGATTAATAAACCCGTCCCATTATTAGGGAGTTGTTCCCGCCAAAAGTGTCTGAATCCCCGCTAAAAGGGGAAACTCCCCTATTAATCAACCAGGGGTTTATGAATCCGGGGTTAACATTATATATATATATGTATTGGGCATATATTATGCACCCCAGTTGTTCAGTAACCCTGATAAACAAGCAACCCTTTTTTCAACAAACCCCAGAATCTCAGAAGGTTCCAGGGGATTTTCCACCACCAGCATTGGTGAACCAAGTCGCTTCCTGACGCCGAAGCGCTCGGGTCGCAATAGAGACATGGTGTGTCCTTTAGGCCTTTAGCCGTTGGATCCACGGAGGTGTTTTTCTGAACGGAACACAAAGAGACGATGGTTCTGCTCGCTGGACTAGACTATACGCTCTTTTTGTTTGAATTGGTGATCCGATGTTAAATCATGAGACTGTTTTGCCTGTTAATTATGCATTCCTGCTTCCAATGTCATATGTATATTTTGTTTTAGCTATCTCTGGTTTTGTTTTCGCGAGGGTGACGGAATGGGGCATCCCCATGCCATGCCTTGCCGCCCCGCAGAGGGGACCCCGTTGGCACAGGAACGGCCCTAACACCCAACTTCCCGCAACAATGGAACTACAACCATTTTGGGGCCCCAAAATTAATCGGGACCCTTAGGGCATGTCTTTTTGGGGCCCCAAAGCATGTTTCAATAGGACACCTTGAAACTAAACAGGGCAAAGGGAAACTCCTTTCTATATGTTTAAAGTTGACAATCAACTGTTGTTCAAGGGAATCCAGCCACGAAAAGATCCACTGAAGGGTGTCATTTCTTTTTTGGGTGCTCCGTGCTTGGGCTTTGCTGGCGGGTTGACTCTATTGACCACTGGGCACCCCCCAAGCAAGTGCCTGACTTCGGTTGATTTGATGTCTAGCCTTGCCAGCACTCGAAGAGCGTCTGGATGCGCATAAAGATTCTCTTCGCCCCTGGCAGGTGAAGCTAACGCCAGCCGCGCAAAGGCCCCCCCAAATTTGAGTACCTAGTTCTGACCCACACCCATATTATTGTTTCTTTGGTGGGGGGAGATCTTGCACCCCTTTTGGGGAAGACCAAACAAGCAAAAACTGGGAGATGCTCCGAAATGGTGTGGAGGGGGGGAGGGTAGCTTTATGAGGTTGAATTGCTATTGACAAAGCGGTAAAGGCGGCGAAGGGATAACACGCACCACATGACGCCTTTCACGCCAAAAAACACAGTCTTTGCATGAAACCAACAAGTGCTAAAGGCCCCATAATTGTTACTCTTATAACACAAAAGCATGAAACACAGGCGTCAAACTCTAGTTTTTCTATAGGGGCACCAACCATGGCGACTTCTTTGGCTGTTCAACAAAAGCAATGGAACGTCTTCGCCACACATACTTCCATTTGCTTAAGCCCTCTGAAAAATAACAATATTTCCAGTAATGATAGATCCCCTTTAAAACTAACAAGGGAAAATAACAAATATTCTTAAGCAAATGGACGCCTACTGACACCTAACAGCTACATGGCTGCCGCTGTTCCCTATGTACTCACGCATAACACGCATATGAGGTGCAACTCTCGGGCGAACCGCTTCTCAGGCCTCAGAAGCGGCGCTTTACCAAATTGACGCCCTCAATTCTCGAGCGGAGCGGCAAAACAAAAATGATCCAAAACAACAAAAGGTTCCATGGGCTCCTTGTTGGTTCGGCTTTTCTTGTTGCTTTTGCTGTCTAACTTACCACTAACATGGCTGTGGGTCAAAAATGGGAGCCCAAAATGGAACCCTGGTAAATGGAACCAAGGACTAAAACCTGCGGTCCCCTGGTGGCTAAATTTTGACCCAAACCTACATGATCCAACCCAAAAAAGTGACGAAAGCTCTGAAGTGGGGGTCTGGTGCTTGCACATAGCTTGAGGGCCCCGTTCCGAAACCTGAAGGCCATGAACTCAACAGGGAGTGAGCAAGAAGCCCAAGACAAGCTCTTTTCAGTTGACTTTAAGGGGACCCCAAGAAGCAACTCAAAAAACGGCCCAAAAAATAAGTCCTTGAGTGGACCAGCAACAGTCAGGACTTTTGATTTACCACCAAAATGGTTTTCCCAAAAGGCATCAAGTCCCAAGAAAACCCCGGGAGTGAGAGACATGGCCTACAAAATGCGAAACGTACAACTCATTTGCCCAAAGCACCCTTAAATATGGGGTTTACCTTTCGGGGCCACGAATGAAACTAGGAACCCAAACTGGGAAGACCGGAAGACCAAAGTTTGTTCATTTCGGGTCGATTTGCTTTGGGCTGTCCTCAGATCTCCAGCTAAAAGTTTAACTTTACTGGGTTAAATGGAACACTCAACACTAAAAGGCTCAAAAGCTAAGGAACCGGATGGCTGGGAACCACCAAGTAAGCTGCTTTGGACTGATGTCTCGCCGGAGGCGCCCTCGCGACGGCTTCTGCGTCAAGAGCTTCCCCGCCGCGGCCGCCGCGGCGCTCGTCCCGCGCTCGGGCGCCGCCAGGAGCTCCCACAGCGCCGCATGCCGGCGCTTGCCGAAGACGGCCTCCTGCAGGACCGAAAAAACCAAACGGAAGACGGAACTTGTGGGATAAAAAAAATGTGGTTGTTGCAGCCCAACCGAAAAATGAACAGAACCAAGAAACAAAAAAGGTGATCCGACAACAATAAAAACTAGGTAGGGTGTTTGGGGGGGGGGGGTGGCGGTAGAGGGCCCTTGGGGGTAGTGGGGTGGCTAAGGGCTGGAAAGGCCTAAATCATTGGAGTGTCGTGCTGGGATGCTTGCAGAACAAACTACGTCATAATCCTTAATAACGAGCGGCGCGCGTGCCAGCAAGCACGGTTTCCAAGCCTCCATTCAGCAAACATCGGGCTGCTAAAGACTTGTCCGTCCACAGTAGCAATTTCAGATTGGAGGCAACGATCCAACAAGTGGATAGAAGATGCTAAAAGCAGATACCTGCATTTGCTTAAGTCCCCTGGAAAAATATATATTTCCAGTAGCGATCGATTCCCTTTTAAACCAACAGCGGAAAATAAAAGATGTTCTTTACCAAATGGAAGGATATGTCCTTTAGTTGCCCCCAAAAGAAACCTCACAAGAGGTTGCTTCGACCCTTGTGAAGCTAGAATCGCTTCTTCGAACCTGCACGAAAACCGGTTGTCAACCGTTCAGAAACCAAAAGGCGCAAACATTTCTGCTTGAGCAACTGGAAAAGGGAATCGGAAACCAACTAAAAGGCCAAAGGCCTAAGGAACCAGATGCCTGGTAACGTTTCTTGGAACTTGATACCATTGATCCGCTTCTCCCTTCCTCACTTGTCTTTGCCAAAGGTCCCTGAAGATTCCATGTGTTTCTCTCACCGTGGTAAGAATGAGGAAATATGTCCAGTAGTGAAGTCGATTCCCTTTCAAGTCGACAAGGGGAAATAGACTTGTCTATTTCAGCAAATGGAAGCAAGTCTGTGCTTTCAACAATTGAAGGGGATCCGGGTTCATACACGACTGTTGCCTGGTCGTTTCAAGAGAAAGCACCGGGTGCCGAAAGCAAATGTGAAAACCCCTCAGCATGCGGGCCCAATGCAAGTTGATCCCAAAAAGTCGCAGAAAATGGGGATTCTCATTCTACTGTGGCCGCCAAAGCGTCCTGTTTAAGACCAACGAGGCAAAGAAATGCAAACTAAACAACTCACTTCGTGAGTGGATGGGTAAAACCAAGTCTGAACTTTGTACTCACCACTAACATGGTCCAAACAAAAAGTGCCTAGAGTCCAGCAACTTAGAACGTGAGACAAATACATGCCGAAGCAAATGGAAGGTGTGGATGGTTCTCAGGTATCCCTCAATTGGTTGTTTGGATTGGTGGTTTGGCCATGTTTCTTGTGGAGGGTAAATGGTCTTCCCACCCCAAACAACCCAGCAAGCGACCGATTCGGGTCCAAACCACAAGACAACGAGGGAAGCTGAAAACGGGTTATCGCCCAAAATAATCAATTCCGGGGCGCCATCCCTTTTTAAAGGTAGTTTGAGCCTCCTTTCCCGGAAGTGTGGGAAGGTGTGGGTGGTGCTCAGGTATCCCTCAATTGGTGGTTTTGGATTGGTGGTTTCAATTGGTGGTTTGTCCAGGTTTCCCGGCGAAACGTTTCGAGCAACCGAGGACCGAGTCGAGTCGACTCGGACGAATCGCTCCCGGCACACGTCTCGAAGCTTAAAGACCTGCAGCCGCAGGCTGACTTTCTGGGAATCGAAGTAGGCGCCCAGCTTCTCCTCGTCCACCAGCTCCAGCCCGTCCTCGCCTCAAAAAAACAACTTGGCGTGCTGCGAGATTGATTTCTTTGCCAAATTTGCTTGTTCTTGTTGGCTGGCACGTGAATATGGGCGTCTTCTTTTAGAGTGGGACCCCAAAATGGCGTCGGTTTTCCTTTCGGTTGTCCTTTCACCCAAAAGAGTACCAACTCCAAACAAAACGAGACACCCATTGATTGGGGTGATTCATATCTCCTATCTTTTGCTGGAAAGCCAGGCTAAGATGCTAGAATGTTCCAACCAACATAAATACAAAACAATTTTGAGGCAAGTCGTGCAGGCAGCATCAAGATTACAAGCATCACACAAGCACCACCAGCAGCTTCAACAGCAGGCTGGCTTGGCCGGTGACTTAGGTTTGTAATGCTTTGGGGTCGGATGCCCTACCCTTCTGGTGAACATGGAAGCAAACACGGTGTGAAGGCATCTCCCATTCAGGTATCACTTCGGTTGCGAAAGTTGCAAGTAGCAGCCCTCATGGAGCGCTGATAGGAGGGGCTGGGCTATCACCCATTGGGCTTGCCCTTGCCTCCTGGGATTACCCTTTTGGAGGTCCATAAAGCATATTGTTTGTTCTACGGCTCGCTGGTGCTTGCCAAGTTGAAGGTCAGAGAACCAAACCAAGATCAGCCAACCCGGCGTCTCCATGACCCTTCAAAACGGGGCCATGACCCATTATGTTGGATAACGACCCCACGGAATGGTAGCAAAGGCTTCGCTTTTTGCAGCCCCCCCCAAAAAAAAGAAAAGAAAAAGAGGAACAGAACCAAGAAAAGGAACCAACCTTGCCAAGAACAATGAAGAAACAGTTCTGCAGACAGGAAGTTGTACTTTGCTCTTTGCAGCGGGCTGACGCAGCAGCACTTGCCAGCCACCAGGGACTCCGATCCTCTCAGTCAGCTTTGCCTTCAGCTCCAGGATAGTCTCCAGTCCATTCATTGGGATGTTCTCCATGGATCCTTGCACAGGAACGGCAACAAACATGGGGAGAACTGGAGCGAACAAAAAACCACCGCAGCGGGCCCCGGGCCACATTTTTGCCTGACCTAGCCACAGGTAGCCCTACCCAAACCCCAAGAAAGCAACATGACTAGGTTCTCTAGTAGAGAGGTTAGAATAAGGGTACCCTGTTTTCTGCAATCTCTTTTAGTAGGGGAACCCTCCCCCCAAAAAAAGGGTTGAAAAGGGCACCTAGCTCCCCCGCCTCATCCGAAGGCTCCCGCCCTTGGCTTTGCTTCACCTGAATGCTAAGCCCGGATTAATAAGCCCGGTTGATTAATAGGCGGGTGTCCCCTTTTAGTGGGGAGTCAGACCACTGCTGGAGGGGTTTCCACCCCCCTAATAATGGGACGAGTTGTTTCTTAATCCTGGGTCAACATTATTTTAAACCGAAACCTATTCTTAGGTGGGTTGAGTGTTGCCCAGGCTCGCCCTTGGCTTTGCTTCACCCCATAACGAACCCCGCCCGCGCCTGACAGCCTCAGCACCTGCACCTCCATCTCCGACTCCACTGGGGTGCAGCTGGCCGGGGCCGTCTTCGCGACAAGGCCTCCGTCGACCAGCCTTTCCGGGGGGGTTTTGAACCCGACAAACCAGAGGGAGACCTCTCCACGACTTCCTAACCATTGAAAAGACACATGAAGGAAGGCATAATATGAATGTGCTTTTAGTCAAACCTCACCTGCAACAGAGCTTTCGCGCTTTTTTGGGCGCGGACCCAAAATCTTTGTCCAGCCCCAAACCTTTCCTCGCACCTCCTTTACTTGCAAGAAATCCCGTGCCCAAGAAAAGGGGAACACTTTTACAGGTGAGGTTTGACTCAAACCATCATGGGAGTTGAACAAACTGACGTGACCAAGGTTTGAGGCGTTGATTGCACATCCGGATGCGCTTTCAGCTTGATTCAAAGGGAAGCCAAAAGGAACATCAATGCCTCTTCCGGGGTTCCCCTATTTTGACACATATGGTACCATGGCCACAATCTTTTCATGTAAAGCAGCTTGTTTTTGGATGTGTCCTTTTGTGGAACCCTCTTGATTTTACCCTCTAGCTCTTGGCTAGAGAAACCGAGCCTTGCACGACTTAGAGCCCCAGGTGGGCTGCTAGACTTGCCCAGTGGATCCCAAGCCACTTTCAAGTAGGTAACCCTTAAGGCCATGTTCCTTTTTCTTTTTTTAACCAGGCTGGCTCCCTTGGTGACCTATTGCTGGTCAAAAAATCGTGCCATAGAAAAGAAAAAGGCCAAAAACCCGTCTCTTTAAGAAGATTCGTGCCAAAAGGGGTATTATACAGGGAAGTGGAATCAGTGGGTTAGACTTCGACACCCCGGAGAAAAAGAGGTCACGCCGTGTCTGGGGCTTTTAGGAGATCAAGAATCAAGAAGGCGAGGCAAAAGTCTGGCAACTGCTTGAACACCGCCCGGTGTGCTTTTTCACAAGAAAACCTTGTCTGGGATGTTTCGATATAGAATAGAAATCACCCATTCTGGGGGTCCATGGGACGCCCATATTCAACCAACCCCAGCTCGTTGCCGAAGTGCCAGACGAGTTAAAGCTGTGATGTTCGGACCAATGGGATACGAGCTCGCGAAAAGGTCGGCTTCCTTCCTTGTCGGTGCACGCAAGGGCAGCCAAGAAAGGTTGCAGCTGGCCCCATGAAAGTGAAATGCTCAAAATGATCCAACGCCATGTTCACTTGGACCCAAAGTCCAAGTGGTCCAAAGTCCAAGTGGTCGCCTTGCTTTTGGCCTACGCTCACACCATGCAGCTTCCCAAGAAACAACGCACGCACACACGCACACGCCAAAACCAGTTCAGCCAACGGGCCGGCTCCAACCTCTCTCCCTCTCTCTCTCTCCCCAAGGGCGCCCTGAAGGGTCTCTTCGATCTGCTTGGCCGGCAAAACCACCTGCCAGGAGCCCGAGACTGTCAAGGCATGCTAAGGGACCGGTTCTCGAAAAGGAGGAGGCTCCAATTTTAACCTGCAGAGCAACTACTGGATTTGTGTTGTGTTTTGTCCTAGGGACGAAAAGGCTTCCCCAGAATTAGCTCCCCCTTTTCCTTTTTTGCTTATTTGGTGTCCCTTTGTTTTCCACTTTCACCAGGCAAAAAAGATATATATATATATATTTGTATAAGTATATATATATATATTTGCTGGGGTCCTCTTCTTCCAGCCTAGTTTACAAGGGAATCGAACATCATTCCAGGATACCGTAGGTGGTGCAGGATTTTGTCCTCATTTCCCGAATAGGCTGCAAGCTGACTGGCTGGTTGTACGGTTCCAAAGAGGTCCCCATGGTTCCCAAGGAGGGGGTCCCTTGAAAGGCAGCGCCGGCCTTGCCTTCACTAGCAGCCCCTATTGGGAGGGGCCGTGACAACCATGCGGGTAACTGGTGCCCCTTCTTGTCACGATGGGAAGGTTTTTTGAGGAAGAGTTCCGTCAGGTCGGAACTTGTCCATTCCCCAAAGGGATCAATGGGGCTGCCCTGTGATCTGTTGGGTTGCCAGCGCGCCTTTCTTTTGGGCAAACCAAAAACAAACAAACCATACATCCCTTGGCATTCTAGGGGTAACTTCCCCATTCTTTTCACGCGTCCTTCTTTCTAGCAAACCTCCGGAAACCGAGGGGAACTGGCTGGTTTCTGAAAAGAACGATGGCTGAAAAGAATGGAAAAGGAATCAACCCCTAGAGGCATGGTTGTTTTTTGGCAGCCCCCGATCCAACAATGATCCAAGAACAGCCCCCCAGCCTGCAGCATCTCCGCACAGCACTTGGTCCCAAGCGCCCCAGCCCGGTGAGTCAATTGGTGGGCCTGCGATTCAAATGGAAGCACAGGGCTCCGGTAGAACGACACACCTGACTAGCAGCGAGTCGTGGTTGAACCGTCTCCCACATACTATCAACACTGCGTCCTTTGGCTGGTCAGAACTGGGCCAAGCAAAGTCCCCGGAAAACCAGAAGCTTGGTTTTCGAGGCGAACCCCAATCGTGGGAGCAAACCCCTAATCTCCCCAAACTAATTCAAAATTGGGCACTACTACACCAACAAATTTCTCGCCGACCCCAGAGTACAGTCGTATCAAAGGACTCCAAAGCAATTAGAATGCTGATTGCAACATATTATTTCCATTGCACTTCTACGGCTTGCAATTGTGAACGGACAAATCGAACCTTGGGCACTTCCTCAGTTCCTTTGGGAAATAAAACCTATCCTTTGGGGGGCATGACATTAAAAAATGCAAAGAAAACCAACAGGTCAACATTGGGCACCTCCACTTAAATTCTGTCCTGGTGGTACAATTGAGCCTTCACCCGCCTGGTAAAGGCCAAACACTTCGGAAAGTGAAGTGACAAAACAAAGGGCACCTTTCCTAGGTTGACGTTGGAAGGGGAGCACAAAATTAAATTTTAGCAATTAAGTGGGGATTTCCCACTAAACCACAAGAAGCAAAAATGTAAAATGTGTCCCAACAACAACCATGTTTCATCCGATTTGTAAAATAGAGCCCCCCCTAAAAAAGAATAGTCAGTGAGTCCGAATTTCATTTTGTCGGACTAAAAGGACAGCAAAACACAACTACGCTGGGTGGTTTCAAGTTCTCAAATAGATACGCAAACTGCCCCAATTGTGAGAACCCTCATGCAACCGATTCAAGTTGGACAAGGGATTTCCGTAGGAACAAGAGAAGGATCTCATGAAGGTCACGTATCCTGGACCGGCACCCGAGCTCGAGTCGGATTGCCGAAATGGCTATGGGACAAAGCCCCCCAGGGAACATCCCAATCCCCACTAAAATAGGTTCTAAAATCGGTGGTGCACCGAAAACCCCAAAATGGGATCCCGTTGGTGTTGACCCACGGCCAAATGGCAGGGATGGCATATGCACGGCTTGGTTGAACCATGGCTCAAACAACCATTTAAAGAACAAACTGCCTCCCAGCCGGGCTCTGAGGGGATCCATGTCTTACAACTTTTGATAGCACAATTCCAGCCTTAACCAAAAATCATGAGGGCCTGGTTATACATTCGGCTCTAGTTACTCACTAACGCAGTATATCACAAAGGTCCACCTTTCGTCAATGTGAATTGGGGGTGTGGGTCCCGATCTAGCCTCAACTTCGTGCAGCCCACACCGCTGCTGAACCGCTCCAATTGCAAGGCGCAAGCCGCGAAACAAGACAGAATCTCAGTTGCCGAAAGGTCCCAACAAAAACAAGACATTTCCCTTTTGGGGCCATGACCCAAAACACAAAACCCAAACAGGGGAAACTAAAAGGTCAAAAGGTTGTTCTTGGGCAAGCAAGGAATTCTCTAGCCATGGCTGGCCCTGTTCATGTCTAGGGAGCTGCCAGGGCTTGCCGTAGACAAAATCTGCATCAAATAGTCCAAAACCGTATCTTAAGCAAAACGCAGCTTGCAGCTGACATGTCTATCCAAACCCAAGTGAGAAACATGACAAACAGAGTCTATGACATGTTGGCTCTTCATGGCGCCGGCCACTGGAGAATTCCTCACTCTTTCCCGAAGCGAATCCACCTTTTGACAAATTCTAGCTTTCGCTTTCCGGGGGTTCCCACTTCCCACTTGCTTGGGCGAATCGACCTGTCCCCATGTTTTCTGTCCCCCGTTGTGGGTTCCGATATCTTTTTCGGGTGGCCCGCTTCAGCGAAAGAAAAATCGCTGCAAGCTCAGCGGCCAGCAAGATGGCCCGCTTCAGCGCGAAGGGCTCCTGCGAGGTTTGAGCACCGAGCACCGCCGAAGCCCCTTCCACCCTGCTGCGAGGAATGGAATGAATCCAGGGGGTCGTTTTGCTACCTTTGGTGGAAAAAAATCTAGTGAAGGATTCCTTTTTGAGGGGGTCGCCCATTTTCTCAGAAAAGGACCCCCTGAGTGAATCTGAGAAAAAAAATCCCGAAGAAAGGGGGCCAAAAGGATGGATGGCTTCTGGGTCATGTCTCATTCCCTGACCAAGTCACTTCCGAAAGAACTGGATGGCCCAAACAAAAGGAAACTGGGTTTGTATGCCAGCAACAACTTGGTTGACGTTGGAAGGGGAGCAAAAGAATCTAAAGTTCAGCAGTTAAGTGGGGATTTCCCACTAAACCACAATAAGCAAAAATGACAAATGTTTCCCAACAACAACCATGAACATGGTCCGAACCACAGAAAAAAAATAAGTCCCTGAATGCAGGAAGTGAGCCTATGAGTCAACAGACCCCCCTCAAATACATGGATTTTTTGTGGGGCCAGCATCTTTGATCATCGCGGTCCTCGTTGAAATCCGAAGTTAACATATGGCCGGCTGAAGCTTTTAACTCACTTCCGACCAAGTGGATTGGCTCAACATTTTTCCCACAAGGGTCCAATCCCGAAAAGTATTTAACTAGGTCCCCCAGTAAGTAGAGAAGTTAGAATAAGGGTACCTTATTTTTTTCTGTGGTCTACTCATGTCTACCCCCAAAAAAAAGGCACTAAGGGCACTACTGGGAGACCTAGGATTCAGTCCAACTCGGGCAATGATGGAACCAAAGTGAACTTCTCACTTCTTGAACTTCTCACGAAGACATTTCCCTCAGTGCCGTCTACGGAACCCCCAGTTGCTTCCCTCGGGCTGTGCCAGAAAAACTCAGCGGCCGATGTGTGTTGTGCGTCTATTTAGATAGGGTACCAATCGGGATTCGGCAAGGTGTCCGTGCAAAACCATCCCAAGTCAGCTTCCCTCAAAATGGTGGCTTGGAACATGGTGGTTTAGCGGTTCAGGCCACTTTCCCATACCCTCTCCAAGAACCAAGGCATCAAATCCCCAAACCACCAATCCAAACCACCTATTCGGGGATACCTGACCAAGGGTGCTGGCAAAAAACAACAACACTGACCCCCAGTGCTAGATTTCTCAACGGAACCCCCAGGCTTGAGCGCGGCTGCGCTATAGATTGCTTCGCGAATTTACTGCTCACATGCCCGACAATGAGCTCGAAATCAAGGTACCTTTGTTTGATGCCAGATCTAAAGCAGAACAAGACCGCACAAACACATAAGGTCAAATCAAATTTCGAGTCGCCTTGGTTGCAGGTGAGACTAGGCATGCCAATCATATTTGCAGCAAACAACTCGTGATACTGTGGATGGACGAAATCCCGCACCACCTAAGAAACCCTGAAATGTTGATTCCCCTGTAAAAACCAACGAACAATGATTTCCCATGCTCTCAAAGTGGTGCAGGAATACGTCCATCCACAGTATCAATACGGGATCCCCGTTCCTATGGCTGCCTGGGCACTTTGAAAGAACTTCTGCTGGCATCACAAGAGAAAGGGCCCTTTACAGCCCTTGGTGTGGTAGCAAAACACGTTGCTTGTTGCAGCCCCTGACTCAAAATGAACCGAACCGGAAAACCCAAGAACCTAAAGCTTGGTTGACGTTGGAAGGGGAGCACAAATTTAAACTTTAGCAGCTAAGTGGGGATTCCCACTAAACCACAATAAGCAAACATGTAAAATGTCTCCCAACAACAACCATGAAAGCATGCAGACAACCGTGAAGGGCCTGAAACCCCCAAGTTTTCAAATTGATTCTCAAAGCCGCCACTGTCCGAGCAGGACACAATGTCCCAACGATGCCACTGCAAGGGTCTGTCCCCTCTACATCCATGCATCCACCATCCAAATTCTATGTCAAGGGCAACGAAACTCATTCCATGCCGATGAGAATTGGAGAAATGGATGGTCAGTTTCCAACATCCAAATTGCCAACCCATGCAACTTCTATCTCAAAAAGCTGGGCTTGAGTGAGAGCCCTCACCCGCAAGCCTCACGAAAAACATCCCAACCGGGGCCCCTTCGCATGACCGGGGCCTTCCTCAGACGAGGCCTTGAGATGGTCTCCCAAACTTCTATTTGCTTTTTCGCCCGTTCAGTAGTGAATTCGATGTCCCTTAAACTGTCAACCGGGGAATAACAACGAAATCATTTCAGCAGATGGAAGCAAAGGCGTTCCAAAGATTGGTGAAAACTGGGCGCCTGTGATACCTTTTGTGGTTGATTCCGGGCCAAGACGTGTCACAGAACCTGGCAACCCATGTCCAAGCTTCCAACCATAGACATTACTGGAGCGCCCACACCTGGGGCACACACGGGAAAAATACTTCTGTCGTTGTTCCCAAAAAATGAGGAATCGACCCTCAAGAAATACTGTTGGACAAAAACCTGCACCTAAGAAAGCCTGGTTTCTGATGATTCCCTGGTAAATGCCAACAAACGTTATGGTTTCAACCATGGTTTCAAAGTGGTGCGAAATGGATCTCGGCCATCCAAAGTAACATGTCCACCACATTTTCCAGTAGTGAAATCAATTCCTGTTAAAGCCCACAAGGCTAAATCAGCGTCATGTTTTCAGGACCTCAGGGACTCAAATAGACTCAGCACGCCGGCTCTTCTTCGGGTAAAACCAAGGCAACCGTCGATTCGTAGCCATTCCAGCCCGATGAGAAAGGGCTTGATCACTTGTTGGAGTCATGGCCCTTTGAAAATGGGGTCAAGCGCCCCTTTATTTCTCACTGGCTGAGTGGATGGCCCAAAAAAAGTCCAAACTTTACATTTACCACTAAAATGGCCCAACCCCAAAAAGTTCTTACAGTTCATGAACTCAGGAAGTGAGATTTTGAGATTTTTGCGCCTTCCCTCAAGACATAACCGAGTCGTTTGGGAGGCCGGCCTGCCCCCTTTTTCAGCTTCTGCCCCTCGGGATCCTGGCGGACCTCCACGGGCCAGGCATCTGCAGGCTGCTTGGGCTCCTTTGGCCAGGTTCGGAGGTGCAGCCGAAAAGCGAACAAGTCATTGACTTAATCTGCATATAATATATATATATATATATATATGTATATATATATATATTTGTGTGATATATACTCTATATATATATATATACATATTAAATAAATATAGGTATATGTTTGTAAATATATAGGTTTTTCATGTTTTTAGGGGACCCCCTCAAAAATGGTGGTTTTCCGGTTGGTTTCTTGGTAAAAAGGGGCTACCCTCCACAAAAACAAACACCGATACACTTTCTGGATGCTAGAGGGACCCCCCCCCTGTAAAAGAAACAGGAAGTAACAGGAGAGAAGGACAGAAAGCGCTGGTGTGGGTCAAGTACTTTCGCTGATCACATCTCATTTCGTTGTGGCATTGGGCGTTTTCGAGGGCTTCCCATGCCGTGTTCAAAAAAACAACATGCATATCCCCACACCGCAAATCCAAACTACCAAGGAGTGAGGAGAGTGAGCAAAATAGGCGGGAAGTGAGAAGCAAAGGAGTGGCTCTGAACCGGGAGCACTGAGATTGTGTTCGGCAGGGCAATCCTCACTTGCCCCAAGGACCTGGCAATAAAAGGCTAAGCTGTCGGGACCTCTACTAAACATGGACCAAACAGGGAACAATAGGTGTCCTTTTAGGTTGGAAATCGATGGGTTTCCCTGGTAGATGAGGAAAAAAAAGCCACCAGGCAAACCAGGAATCGCCATCTATTTTTCTAGCAAAACAACCAAAAAGGAGACCTATGGGAACAACCAAAAGGTGAACAGGAACTGAGCATCATTGAGACTATGCAGGACGGGCTGTGATAAGCCCGAACGCGGCTTAGGGCTTAGCAGGCTAGACTTGGGCCACATTTGAACCATAGGAGCACGGGTCTTGCATGAATCATAGAACATCAGCGGATATGTCCCAGGGTGATTTCAAGTTAAAGGCACGTGATCTGGGGGAAAAACAAAACAAACTAAAAATATCCTTGATCTATCCAGCTTTCACGCACCAACCGAGCGTAGGTTTGAGCCAATCTTGCGAACCAACGCAAAATCAGTCGAACACAAATCCCAGTCGAAGCTCCGAGAGGGTGGGGCAGGACTCCTGTGCGAACGGGAGTCCACAGGCCACCCGAAGCTAAAGTCATCCGAATCGTTCCAAATCAGAAATCCGATACCTCCCAACTTCTAACGTAAAAGCCAACAGAAAACCACGGCCAAATGGGACCCAACGGAACGTCCACCCCTCCAAATCGACTTGAAACATCATTGAACAGCTAGTTCAAGCCACAATCTGTTGGTTTCACTTAGAGAGCACGGTCTATTGGTTCTCCACCCTTGCGCTAGATTAAGCCGTCCTGGAACTCGAGAATGAGCTTCTGGAACACTTGGGGAATGATTGGCATCACATCATGTTTCCCAATTCCTCCGTCTGTGCCAAACAGATGCGCTGGATGCGCTGGATTCTGGGCCATATGGTATATGGCCCGGAAAATTGAAATGCGAAAGGGGTCGAACGCCAAGTCATCCGAGAAAGGAGACCGAACGGATCTAAGGAAAACGGCCGAGCCATTCAATCTCAACCCTGGGATATCCTGAGCCCAACCCCGCATCAAGAACAAGTACTTTCGAGTATTTTGTGTTTCTTGGTTGCTGTTGACCCTCTGCAACAAGTATTCAACTCTTTGTGGGTCCAATGCAAAGTCCCACCAGTTTCAACCAAAAGGGTTCAAGCCTAAAGATCTGTCACCAAATAGCCATAAAGTGAAAATTTCAGAAACCGTGCCTAGCTCCTCCAGTAGACAGCTTGGAATAAGGGTACCAACTTTTTGCTGTAGTCTATTTTTGTAGGGGAACCGTTTTAACCCAAAACACATGGTACAGAAGGGCACGACTAGCTGGGGGACCTCGACATCCATCCCCTCGTCCCCTCGGACTCCGCCTGCGGCTCTTCGGCAAAGGTGCGCACTTTGGGCCACCGACGCGCAGCAGGCTTGGCCATTTCGATCGGAGAGCCGTGCGGAACTATGGGCGGAGGGGTTTCTTGAGCCGAGTTGGGACGGGGGGTTGCCGCCGTTCGTCTTCCATTTGCTAGTGCCATGGGGACAAATACTGTGGGTCCCCCACGAAAAGTTTAACTTTTAGTGGGTTAAATGGAAACTACCACTCAACACTAAAAGGTTCAAAAGCAAAGGAGATGGCTGGGAACCACCAAGAATAGACATGTCCAGTGCCAGCATCCCCTGCTGAAAGACCCATGTGTAACATCTGAAGCACTGTCCAAAAAGCGGTGGTTGGCGGGTGCTGGAGTGATAGCTTTTCGTGAAAACCAGAGGACAAATACCATATTCCTACGCAAATGGAAGGAATCTTCCAGCTAATGGGAACCCCGGACGTATCACCCCCGATTGATTAATAGGGGTTGTGCCCTTCCTCGTGGTGGTAATGATGAACTCGGCTTACCAGGTAGGCTCACTGCTGGTGCAGGCCGCCCCGACAACTACATCTCCCCTTTGAACACTGCTCCAAAAAGGACATTTAAACCAAGAATAATACAGGGACGTATAGGGACCTCTGTCGAAGTAAGCTCAGGTGATGCGTGAAACCACCTGTGACCCGGCATGCTACCACTCCCGACTCCCCCGACCCCCTCGCGGCATCGGATTTTCGCTTGGGCAGCCATAATCTTCGTAGCTCTGACTGGCCAACGCCGCCTGAGACTCTGAGAGCTTGAGCGCGGAATGGGCATGGCTTCCTTCCAATTGGTGGTTTGGCTTAAGGTGGTTTGGTGAGAAAGGAGGGGTTTCTGAACCAGGGGTTTGAATCCACAAGAATCAGGGGTTTGAATCCCAACCACCAATCCAAACCATCAATTTATAGGGGTTATCTGAATGGTCAACAAACCGCGGTTGGGCCAACAAAAAGCAATCAGACCCTGGTCTACGTTAAAGGGAGCAAACATGAGGTTGTCGGCCCGACCCGGCAACAAACACATTGTTATTGGTTCAAATGGTCATGACCAAAACGTGACTGCCAGCAGAAATGATCAGACTTGAGAAAGGGCGGTCCGAACGCCGGCATTGTGGCATCCAGTCCAGTCCGCACTGGGGCAGTCACCCCCCTGCCAAGCCCCAAACAATTGTCAAATGCATCCACGGAACGCCCCAGAAGCAATCTTGCCACCCTCTCCCGAACAAAATCTCGGCCCATCAGGATACAAAACAAATCGTCCAATTCCAGTTCGTATCTGGTCCCTAGCTTTAACATATTTGGGAGTTGATCAAAAGGTCCTTTACATGGGATGTCCATTTGGGAAACACCACCCAAAAAGATGGGATGTCCCACTAAACGGGACAAGTTTCCCATGGTCAAAGCAGGGGGCCGAAGGAAAGAAAGACTGTGGATGGACGAAATCCGCTTCGCACCACCTAATGTCGATTCCCCTGCCAACAAACGTTATGGTGTCAACCATGGTTGCTTAGGTGGTGCAGGATTTCGTCCATCCACAGGATCACCCCCCCGCCCCCTTTAGCCACTAATTTCTACGCCTCCAGCGCCTCATCCGCAAGGCCCACAAAGGTTCGCCATGCCTGGCGCGTGAGATGCAGGGAATGAGTTGGTACGACCCGATAAACCATCCAACTGGTGGTTTCCTTTAAGGAAATCCCCAGGTTCATTCCCGCATTCCTCGCAGCAAGTTAAGGACCCCCGAAGTGGTGGGTTAAAGAGAAACAACATGTACTGACTTTATAACCCCCACATTTGTCAAAATAATGAGCCCAGCGCACTTTCTGGCGTTTCCTAATTGCACAACTTCCAGATGGCCGCTGTACGAAGCAAACATCAATGGTCCACGGTGACGTGTCCTTTTCAGCACCCACCTCCAGCAAGCACCGCACAACCTCCAAATGGCCGCTTTCAGAAGCAACACTCAATGGTGTGACGCCTTGGCTGTCTGCCTTGTTCTTGTCAGCTCCCACCTCCAACAAGCACCGCACAACTTCTAAATGGCCTTTGGAAGAAGTAAGACTCAATGGTGTGACGCCTTGGCTGTCTGCCTTGTTCTTGTCAGCACCCACCTCCAACAAGCACCTCACAACTTCCAAATGACCGCTGAAAGAAGCAAAATGCGACGGCGTGCCAGCAAGGTCGTCAGCTTTGTCCTTGGCAGCACCGTCTTCCAGCAAGAACCGCACAACTTCTAGATGGCCTTGGTCAGAAGCAACATGCAACGGTGACAGGCCCTGGTGGTTGTCTGCCTTGTCCTTGTCAGCACCCACCTCCAACAAGCAACGCGCAACTTCCTAATGGCATTTCGAAGAAGCAACACTAAATGGTGTGCCGCCTTGGCTGTGTGCCTTGTCCTTGTCAGCACCCACCTCCAACAAGCACCGCACGCCTTTTTAAGAAGCGAAATGCAATGGCGTGCGCCCAGAGTCGTCTGCCTTGTCCTTGTCAGCACCCACACCCAACAAGCAACGCACAAATTGCAAATGGCGTCCAGAATCAGAATGTATTGGTGTGCGCCCAGAGTCGTCTGCCTTGTCCTTGTCAGCACCCACCTCCAACAAGCACCGCACAACTTCTAAATGGCCTTTTTTAGAAGAACGATGCAAAGGCGTCAAAAGGCCGTCCCGTCCATCATGAGGCTCTTCCAGCAGCTCTGCCACAATGCGTGTGCTGCCTCTTGCAGCCGCTTGCAGCAAATCCTCGGTTGCCTTGGCATATGGGCGCACCACTGCCGTCAAGTCAGTCTTCTCCCATGGATTCTCAGGCCCCAAATAGCGCAGGCTACTGACCAACGCAAGCTGCCTGAAGTTTCGTAACGCCAATTGTGTGGCCAAGTGGCGTCGCAGAGCATCAAAAAAGCAGCCGCTGTCTTCATGTCTTGTAGCTCGTCCCACACGGGTCCCGAACTCAGTCGTTGTGATCACTTCCGTGCCAAGCAAGCGAACACACGCCATGTTTCGATTCTAAGCTCGAGCCAAACGGAGCGGCTACGCATTTGGAAGGAGCGGAAATCCATGCATCTGCATCTGAGTGAATTAGAATATTTCACCAATCTCTTTTCTCTTTTCTCGGCCATGTCTACTGCACTCAGCGCGAGCGGAATGCAGCAGGAACCTATGTTCACCCCTGTAAAGAGGGACACAACCACCAGACAGCACTGTGCCTCAACTACGGGTGATGTCCTCCACGGAAGACGTCACTCCTTGTAAAACACACATGCAGGCTCAAGGAGAAACCTCGGAGCCACTACCCAATGAATGCACCTACGCGACCCAGGCCATGGGGGTATTTGCACCCCGCACGAAAAAAACCGCTGTCCACACAGGCACACCGTGTGATGGCCGCCATCACCAATCAAAGGTGAGCACTAAGTGCTAGGGCACATCAAAAATTAAACAAAGGTCCAGCTACCAGCACATCGTAACAAGCCACCAGTCCAGGATGCACTACTCCAGACGCCCCGACAACCAGGTGCACAGGGAATCAAGACACCATGTGTGCCACCCAGCCAAACCCAGGGATCACCTTCCCCACCAGAGCCTCAATGCATCCACCTGCTGCCCAGCCATGGGGCACCTGACACAAAACTCGATACTGTATGCACAGGCACGTCCCAATGATTGCACGCAAATAAAAACCCGTAGCAGTGTAGACCAACATGAAACCCAGCCTCCAACCCAGGATTTAACCATTGACCCAAGCTCGACTGAGCTGCACCTTCTGCTCTTCCCACCCTTGCATCATTGCCAGCTCCTAGGACACACTCCAAGATGACCACTTGGATGGTAAAGAGGCACAAGTTCGTGAATTGCCGGACAGGGTTGGGCTCTGTGGCCAAGCAGCGCAGCGCCTGGCAAATCTTTGGCATCCACTCGACTTCCAAGATGGGCTCGATGCCCGCATATGTCAGTCCGACTCCCATCGCCCCAACGGCGCGTGCCAAGCTGCTGTCAGAACAAACCTTGCGCCAGGAAGCAAAGGCCTCCTCAACAACCTCAAGGACTGACGCCCCTCCACCATGTGCCTGTGCCGAACAGGTATTGATCAAAACCAAATGTCCATCACCACGGGGCCAGCCACCAAAGACCACCACCCTTTTCTGATGAAGGAGCGTGTGTCCAAGCATCTTCCCAGGGACTGCCTCCTCCACGATCAACAGCGGGGTTCTCACCCGACTGAAAACCCCCACCTCCATGGCTGGCGATCTCGGCTCTATCCGCCGTCCCAGCTCGGCCACTGGGAGGCTAGAGCCACGAGCTATTTCACCAATCTGAAACTTGCGGTGGTTGGGGGGGTTATTCCCCACATAAACCACCATTTGGGGTGAATTCGGTCGTGTGAGGTCGTTATAATTCACCCAGATGCATCCATAAGACTTGAACAAGATAGCTGGAAGTGGAATGCGATCAAGCCACTCAAGGCACTCAAGGCACTCAAGCCACTGCAAAAAGACTGAGGAGCGGGGTAACGTGGTTGGCAAAGGAACGGATTTCTGCTTCACAGCGCTGGGGAACGGAGCGGCGCAATGGATCAGAGGAGCTTCACGGAAGGCGGTAAGAGAGCAACGCAGCGGAGCAACGGAGCAAAGCCTTGGGTGACGTTGGGTTTGGGGAGGGAAAAAAAACATTTAGCAGTTCAGTGGTTGGATTTCAACCACTACACCACAATAAGCAAACATGTGAAATGTTTACCAACAACAACCATGAAGCAGCCAACGGACCGAAGCAACGGAGCAATGGAGCGAAGCAGTTTTGCACCACACGCTTTGCGAGAGCTCTGAAAATATGATTTACACAATCGAAGTCTACCGTTGGGTGAAATATGGCACATTTCGAGCGGATTGGCAAAAACATGTTTACCGCCGAAATCGTGCAAACCCAAGCTTGGTTGCTTGTCGACCCCTCTACAAAAAGTGACTCACTTCTTTGTGACAAACCCTCGATGTCCGCCACACAACGTCTAGAGACCCGATACCCAATCATCTCTACTCTTGGCATGGTAGCTAACAACTGACTGCTTTTTGCAGACCCCCAGCTAAAAATGAACAGAACCAAACAAAAAAAACAACATGATCCAAGAACAGCGAAGCAACAAAAGCGGAGCTCAAGCCCCAGGTGCTTGGGGCGTGAGCTTGCTGATTTCGGGCTGGTGGGTTCGGCCAACTGTGGGGACCTTGGTTTGGTGGTTTGGAGGTTAGGTGGTTTCCCACCTACCCTCCAGAACCCACGTTTCAAATCCAAATCCAAATCACCAAAAAGGGGGTTGCCTGAAATTGGGTGAACGCTAAAATAGCAACAAGCTGTTGTTTTTGGACGTTTTACAAGCGGAAGTTGAAGTATACCACCTCCTCCCCATCAAAATCAGTCCAATTACGCTGAAGTTGGGTAGCACGTTTCAGAATGGGGTAACCTCATCGAAGCGCAAAGTCGCCCCTCATTGATTGACTAACCCTGGACGCACTTGAGATACTAATATACTACCTCAGCCCTCGGAAGACACCAGAAACACATGGGCTGAGGGGCTGAGGGGCTGAGGGGCTAAGGGGCTGAGGGGCCGAGGGGCTGAGGGGCTGAGGGGTGCAAAACCTGGCCTGTCACCATGTCACCTGGTTGGGTCCCAAGGCACCAAAACCGCCCCATTCGCCTCGGTGCTGCGCAGCTCGTCCTCGAGCCCTGCCTTCTCCCGACCCGAAGCCACGTGGATCAGCTCCTTCGACCGCGCAGCGCTTCCAGTTAGCATCCCAAAGTTATAGTGGTAACCAGAAGCACGTCGAAAGGGTTGGTTGCAACGCTGCAACCTCCCTGAGGAGTAGTGGGTTTTGTAGGGTGCAGAATAGGTTCTGCCGGAGATAACGAGGAACCCCTTATGATGGGATGCCTCAAAACCACATTCGGCATGGACGCAACATGCGCCCCAATTACAACACACAAACATTGGATTGGCCGAAAAAAGTGAAGGAACTTGTCATAACCACATTGGATTGGCCGAAAAAAGTTAAGGAACTTGTTATAACCACATTGGATTGGCCACATTTGAAGGAACTTGTTAGAATAACCACACACATTGGATTCACCACAATGGATTGGCCAAACAGAGTGAAGGAACTTATAGACTTATCTACCATGTCTTGCAACCAAACCAGAGGTTAGAAGGAGACCAACTTTTTTGTAGTCTATTTTAGTAGGGGACCCCTCCCAACCAAAAAAAGTGGGTGAGAGGTCGGGCACGACTAGCGGACCTCAGGAAGATCACCTTTTGGGCCCGTGAACTTGCAGCCACGGCATGGTTCCAGCTCACTCCCCCGCCTATCAAACCTCGGTGGCGAAATCTGCGAAGCCCGGCAGAAAATGTGACTCACTTTCAGTGGCTTAGTTCGGAAAACCCAAAAAATCGTGGGCAAGAAGTTCTCCAGTCCCAACCGCCCGAAAGGCAAAATGCGCCGAAGAATGTATATCTCAGTTTGTATATCCTTCCATTTGGCTAAGGCCCCAGGAAAAAATACAACAAAATGCCCCAATCCTCGCTGACCTGAGACATCTCCGCCGCTTCGCCCCTTCCCCCGCCCCTTCCCCTGCGCCTCCTTGAAGGCCTCCGGCGTGAACGCCGCCGGCGGAAAGCAGCGGCCGCCTGCGGCCGCTGAGAGAAGGGGCGCCCGCACCCGGCGGCCTTCCGCGCCTTCCAAATTTGGGGATCTTTGGCCCCAGGAAAAAGATGATAAAATATGTTTCCCCAGTAGCGGTGAATTCTTTTTTGAAGGCAACAAGGGAAAATAACAAACATATTCTTAAGCAAATGGAGGAAGTTCTGGTCTGGACGGCTGGAGTAAAATCCCTCACGGAGGATGGAGTTCAGTAAACAAAAATCTGGAGTTGGGGGGTCCAGGATTCTACTATATGGTTGTAAAAGCTGCATGCATTGAGCGGGGCCATTGATCCTCTGTGCGCAGCCATAGGTGTCCTTTTTGGTTATGGATTTCCCTGGTAGATGTTTGAACCAGGTAAACCAAGGCCCTCTATGTGTCAACCAAAGCAACAAGGACACCTGGCTGCGCGTGTATCTGGCTTGTTGTCGAACACTGGGTTTACTCACTTCCCGAGTGGATTGGCCTTTTTCCATAGCTGGCTGACTGACACCCTAGATCCCATGTCAACGGGAGTGGAGTGGGAGCGCGGGCTGTGGAGTTGGAATGGATTTGGAGTTAGAGTTGGGGTGCAAAGAGCGGTTTCGGGCTGAACAGGCGCAATGGGCAACCAACAAGGGCCAGAGCTGCCGAAAGTCAGGCTAAGCCTCGCAACCGGGAAAAAAACACAAACAAACACCTCCCAACGTTGGACTCTGAGACCTGAAACGGGGTCCTGAAGGACAATCTTCTTCTAAAGTGGATCCTCTTCACCTGCCCAAAGAACACTGTCATCATAGTCTAGCTTGGTGGCTATTCCCCCCTGCGCAAACGGGTTAACTTTTTGTTGGCCGGTTGGAAAACACAGAATACTACCCAACAAGTTGACAGTTGAGAGGTCAAAGATCCAGCCACCAATCACCAGCGGTCCAGTGAGGAATCCAACAAACAGGTGGCCAATTCGGATCTGGAGCCCTTTTTGCCTCGCAGGTTTGAACACGGAGCGTTGTTTTTATGTTTCATGTGTCCAGTTGGTTCCTTTTGTTTCCTGCTGTTTCCACTGTAGTTTCAAGGCCGCGCGACTGATTCAATCAAACGATGGATGAAGCCTGTAAAGAGTTGAATGCGCATCCTAGTTGCACAGGGCAATTGACTTCTGACAATGTTATTCAGTTTACAGGTTGCTTCAAGAAAATGCTACTAGTGAAGCCACAAAAGGAGAAGACACCTTGCTACACGGACCGGCTCGTGTGGACCGGACCGTGGACTGGCCTCGGTCTTGTTGCTCCCGGCAGTGCCTAACATCGGGAGCCGGAGTTGCACCCCTTGAACTTGAGGTCGTTTAGAGCTGGTATTTCTAAATCCCATTGTTTTCCTACTACACCCTGGGATTGCTCCCTCTGGGGAAACACTATTCTAGTCAATTTCCTAATAAAACATCATTGTTCTTGTTTATTTAAAGATATTTTGAGTAGTTTTCCTAGGATGTAATCCCAGGGTGTAATAGACAAATCAATAGATAAAAAGGCGCCCCACGAAAAGAGGCTAAGATGGTAAAACCCCCCCCCCCCCCAAATCGCAGCACCTAGGACCCAGGAAGAAAACAAAGAAAAACACTATTTCAAGCTATATCCCAACTTAGCCTGGGGGTGGTGGTTTGGGGGTAGTGGAACCCATCTTTGTTTGAAGTCGCTTCTTTGTGGAGATCCGACTTTGGGTACGACTCAGTCATCCCTGAGGAAGCCAAAAGAGGTTTGTTCAAGAGTGGATTTCCCTAAATACAAGTCCAAACTTGTTGTGCAAGCCACTAAAACCGTCCAAACCCGAAAAGTAACTCAAGTCCGAAACGACGCTCAGGAGTGATATGGGGGGGCAGGCATTCTGGCCTCATGAAGGAGGGGTCGATGGACACGGACTCCTCCAGGAACTTGGACACATCCAGGTCTCTTGGCCATAGGAAGAACCGGGCCAGGCACCGCAGGGTGCCATTGAAGTCCTCGCGAGCCAGACTAGGTCCTCCAGCAGAGAGGTTAGAATAAGGGTACCAACTTTTTTCTGTAGTCTATTTTGCCTGGGGGAACTCCTTAAAAAAAGGGTAAAAGAGGACCTAGCACACAAATTTCCGCCGGAAATTTGCTATTTGCAGGCGCAAATAAACCTTCAAAGGCCCTTCAAAGGTCCAGGCACGGAGCCAGCTGCCACGGATGCTTCGGGAATCAGTAGCATTGGCACTTGCCAGACCGAGTGCACAGCTTCGCAGCTGACATTTAAACTCCGACCCCCAGCCCCAAGGCCATCCCCATGGGTTTGTTGCTATCAAGTTCCGGTTCCTTGCTGGGCCCCTGCAAACAAATCTATTTTTTGCCTGGTTAGTGGAAAACAAAGGGGAACCCAAAAAAGCAAAAAAAAAAAAAGGCAAAAAGGGGAGCTAATTCTGGGGAAGCTCGGTACTGGAAACTGGCACCGTTTCCGCGAGGGACCCCACCCCAAATCTTCCCTGGTTTCCATCTGATGTGGCCGATCAAATATGGCCATATCTTAGGCAAGCGGGAGGGAGGCCCACCGACCCCGCCACCCCCACGTTTTTTTGTGTTTCCCCCCCTTTTTTTTAACCATGTTTTTCATTTAAAAAAAAAAAAAAAAAAAACACGGAGAAGGCCTTTCACCTTGGTCTTGGGTGAAGTTACGGTAGACTCAATAGCGCATTCCTGCAGATTCCAACGCCGAGGAATTCCTAGGCGTTCTGGTTCTCAAGGCGTTTTAGGCGTTCTAGGCGTCAATGCCGAGCACTACCAAAGTTACTAGGAATTCCTTGACGGTTGAATCTCCCGGTTTGCTCATGCATGACATGCTGCACCCGAGCCGGCTAGCTCAGCAATGCGGGAACGACTATGAACCATCACGTGTGGCGTTTTTTTAACAGGGATCCGGATCCGTGCGGTTCATCCCCAAGCCTCAAGCTAACAATCCACTGAGAACCAGTACAGTTCCAAACAATCCATAGGTAAACACAGGTCACCCATGTGGAGTTGGATGGGGTGAATATTGCATACATAGGTGTCCTTTTAGGGGAAATAGATGGGTTTCCCTGGTAGATGAGAAAAACCACCAGGTAAACCAGGGCCATCTATTTGTCTAGCAAGACATCCAAAAAGGACACCTATGATTGCATACAGTCGCATTGTTTGGGGTTGGTGGTCCAGGACGAAATGTTCAATAGGTTATCACTGGATCGCCCGCCATAACGGCACAACTGGTTTCCCACAAAGCCCTTTGCGTTGCTTCGGGAAGAAGGGAGGGGGAAGCGGAGGTGGAATCCTACGAGAACTTCAGGTACCCTCCAAAAAATAGACTCCACAACATCAATGAAACCAATAACACCGGCAGGAAAGTCAACAAACGAATAGCCAGAACCTGTTGTGGCTGGCACAGAACCCATGAACAGGACTGGATTTGGCAAATCACTGTTGTTTGCAGCCCCATACTGAACAGAACCAAAAATCTGAACACCTGAAACTGATGCCAACCACAGTGAAGATGCCGAAAACAGCGTCATGCAGAATGGAGCTCTCAACTTGGTTGACGTTGGAAGGGGAGCAAAAAAAAAGAAGTTAGCAGCTAAGTGAGGATTTCCCACCAAACCACAATAAGCAAAATGTAAAATGTTTCCCAACAACAACCATGATGAGGGGATGGTGATTCACCAACGCATCCCATTGACACCCTTGCATGGGTCGCAGGATTGCCCATTCAGAATGAGTGGTGCATCACGTGGTAGGTTCCAATAAAGCTGCCACATCAAGCAACACTCAAAATCACACCAAACGAATACTGTCTCATATAATAAGGACAGAGTCATATGCCGACAGGCTGCTATTTTTGCAGCTTAAAGGCGACATGCATCCCACCGAAGGATGCAACATTGCAGCAATAATGGATGCCAAGACTCGACATCGAAGCTAGACAAGGGCAACCTTGGCTTTCAGGATGGGAATCACTGGTGGGTCGCTTCTGGTTGCCGAGGATCGGGCCCGATGAGATCTTGGAAAGACCGCTGTTTGAGCAGAGGGCTGGGTGGGTCCGCATTTCAGAGCGCACCCTCAATTGATGCAGGGCCAGGGAATCATGGGATGCGGTGACCTCTCCCCCCAGAGTCACAAGTTTCGGCTGCGTCTCTGGCAAGCGGGCAAAGAATCACTTTGCGGCAATGCCTGACAAAATCCACGTCCCCCTTGACCTTGGGCCCATGTCGGGTGGAAGCACATGGCCCATCCTAAGTTAGAGGGCTATGAGCATCAGGCCTTTGAAAAGCATTGGCCCAAGCGGCATGCAAAGCTCACTTCCTGATCGGATTGGTTAAAAAAAAACAGAAAAAGCAAATCTGGTCTGTTGCCACTAAAGTGGTCTTCCCAAAAAGTTTGATGTCCAGGAACTCAGGGAGCGAGATGTACAACAGCTGGTTTCTCAGATTCATCACTGCCCAAGGTGTATTGAAAGGGCATTGCTACTGTGGATGGACACAATCCTGCACCACTTTGAAACCATGGTTGAAACCATTCTCAGGGTTTGCGAATTGGCTTTCGCAACCATCCACAGTATCCGCTGGCCATGGTCACATTTGAGTGTGGCACCAAACATGCGCAGCCCTCATCGACTCGTGACTCAGTTGCCCAAAGCACCCAGAAATCCAAGGCGATCACCTTTTGGGTTGCCAAGACTATGGACTGAACATGCGAAACCAGATCCGGTCAGATCCGGTCGATTCGCTTTGGCCAAGCCTTTGGCCTCCCTGCGACGCTTCTTGGGCGTTACCTGCGAAGTGTCGGGGAATCCTCCAGGCTGGCAATTGGATTTGCACCTTAACTTCTCTACTCTTGGTATGGTAGCTAAAAACTTTGTTTTTTGCAGACCCCCAGTAAAAATGAACAGAACCAAAAAACTAAAAAACCAAAAAACATGCCAAGAACAGCGAAGTTAAAGCAGGTAACCCTTAGTCGGCTTGGATTGGTGGTTTGGATTTGGATGTGAACCCGTGGTTCTGGTGAGCGTCAATGGAAACCACTCCCTAACCCCCAAATAACCACCAATCCAAACCACCAATTGAAAGAACGTCTTCCAGGTCCACCAGTAGAGCGGTTAGAATAAGGGTACCTTTTTTTTCCAGTAGTTCATTTTAGTAGGGGAACCCTCCCCCAAAGAATGGAAAAAGGGCAGTCGTGGGGGACCTAGTCTTCGAGCTGGGCAAAAACCTATCGGCCCAACTTGGCCGGCTGAAGATCTCTACCACCTTCCCCACCCTCTTGTTTTGCGATAAAACCTAATAAGACCTGATTGGGCGCTTCAGGAATCCGAGCAGGGACCAGCGGGGAAAGGCCGAGGTATCCTTACGAGTCGGGAGGTGGATGGGCAAACCCTTGTATATGAAATAAGTTGGATTCTGATTGGCATTCTGCCTCCCATGTACCCTGCAATGGAAATTGCAATACTAAAGTTGGAATCCGATTGGTCTTCAACCTCCCATGCATTTTGCAACGGAAGAAGCCGTTGCAACGGTCAATTCGATCGCTGTCAAAACTTGCCCTGGCCACATGCTAACCGTGACGAGAACCTGTAGGCAGCTGGAGGCCGGGACAGCCTTCATACTGACGGAACGCGGAAGTTTCGCCATCCAAATATCCCCCCTACCGATAGAGCGGGAGCGGGGTAGGGGGCCCCCCATGCCAATTTTAGGTCTTTCCCAGAAAAGGGTGGGTTACCATCAATGGAGACCAGGGGTCGAAATCCCCCCTCCCCCCAATTCAGTCCATGAACTTGGGGAGTGAGACTGGGTAAGCGGAAGGGAATCTTTCTGATCAAGCTCGCAAACCTTGGAGCGATTTCCTCCCCTTTCCCTTGATATTGTTGCAAGGGGCTGGGGATGCCGCAAGGCGAGGCTTCAAAAGCTTCAATGGACTTGTGGTTTCCATTGAAACTGACGCTTTGATTGAAACTGCCACTTGGTCCCCAAGAAAGCTTGCTGGTGCTCAGCAGGCAGTGAGTGAACCTGGGGACTCCCGAATAAAGGAAGCCACCAGTTAGATGGTTTATCTCGGGGTCATTCCCTTTCTCATTCCCTGCATCTCTCGCACCAGCAAGTTAAAGAGAGAAAGGAAGGGAAACAAATCCCCAAACACAAAACAGGAAAGAACAAAACTATCCTAAACAAAAGATACCCCTTGCAAAGGGAAATATCTCGTCAAATTTTCCGCCGCTTCGCCATGATCCGCCGGGCCGCTGCAAGATGTTCGTCAGCTCCTTCCAGTCCCAGGCATTCCGCAGCATCTTCATCACATCCCAGCGGCTCCGCAGAGCCTCAAGCTGTAGGCCTTGCGCGGCGGCTCAAGCAGCCGATGGGATTCGGGATTTTGTCTGGATGAATCCCGTATTGAATTTCTTGGTGTACCCCAGGGCCGACAAGCGCAGCAAGTTGCGCTTTTATCTATAGCTAAGCCAAGGTAAAAGTAGATGGCAGAATTCCCCTTGTGGATAAGCAAAGCGGACTAAACCAAATGGAATATATGGTGTCATCTACGTCCACACCAACTGTAAGCACATTTTCCCGAACCCTGAAACATCAAGTCTCGTTGGGACCCTTGGTGATACTGGCTGTAGCTGTACAAGGCATGCTGAAGCCGACCCAAGCGCAAGCAAAGGATCTCCCTGGGTACGCCAAACGCGGTTTGGACCCACCTCGAAGACAGCTTGCAATCGCCGGACTTCTGTTTTGTAGCGGCTTGGGGTCGGGGGGGAGTGCGAAACATCCTGAAAATTGCATTTCCTCGGTTTCGTGATTAAGGGGGAGGTTTCCCATTTACCCTCGACAAGAACCATGGGATCAAATCCCCATATCACCAATCCAATCAGCAACTAAGGGCTACCTGAAACTTGGTGGTGATAAAGGGCTCAGGAAAAACAATTCAAACAAAACCTGAACAGCCGATCCCCTGTGGGCTTCCTGAAGATCATGCATCAAACCAGATTCCAAATCGAAACCTAGACGTATTTCAACAAACATCAACCACGCGCCTTCCCGAGTGCTCACGTTCCGCAGGAGCTGGTGGTAGCTGCACGTGAAGCCGCACCGCTGGAAGATTTGAGACCACGCCTACAAGGAAGCCACACACTTGCAAGCCTCTGACAAACGTCCAAGTCATCTGCTTGTTGACCCCTCAGTAATCAACCCGAATCCACGGGGGAGCCGTCCATGGCAAAACCTGGTGCACATGCCAAAGGGTTACCTACTAAATAGTTGACCCGACGGCAATCAACCCAGCTTGTCAATAGGGAGTGTCCGACTCTGGTTTTAGTCGGAAATCTGACCACTTTTCCTATTAATAAACGTTGATAGGGAACCCCCTCAAACGTGGTTGGTGGATGTGAATCCCCACCCAGCAATGATGCCCACCAAAGAGTCCCCCATTAAAATTCATGCGCATTTCGGCTTAGTCCCCCTTTCTTGACTCACCCACATTGAATTGCCCCATCAACTTTCACCCTGATTTAAAGTGTTTGAAGAAAAGCCTCCTCTTGGTTTTCATTTAACTTGGCCCCAGCTCCAGGGTACACCGAAAAAGAAACTTGTCCAATGTGTCCGATGTAGCCTACTCCAAAACGGAAAGCATGTCTTTCCAAAAGACCCCCAAGAAACCCAAGGTATATGTAGTGGATTTGTGGCAAAATGAAAACTCCAGGGGCGTTGGCTGCACAGCCTGACAGGCGGTGAAGAACAACGTGCTCTTTAGCGCCGGGCTCAGAACCAGTAAATCGGCATGCGCACCTCTGGTCCACAAAGCCGTCTCACACGATCCCCGGGAGTTGTTTCTGAGGGTACCGTCCCGGTTGTTGTGGTTTTGAAGGCTGCCATTTTGGGGGATTCCTCAAAAAGACACACGTACCCACATGATCTCTATTGAGAAACCCTGTGAAGAGAACAAGGCTCATCCCCTTCCATCCCCATCCCTACTTACTCTCCTTCAAACTCATGGAAGGAACCTGAAAAGGAAAAAAAGCAAAAGGGAGATGCCTCCCAAACAATGGGGTTTCCGTTGCGCTCCAATTTTCATCTGGGAAGATACATGCGTAAGCCGGGCCAAGCCAATCCGTGCCAAAAGCTTAGCAACTGACAAACACATGAGTCAAACAAGTATTCTTTCCTCAGCTGTTCAGCGACCCTGGAAAAAAGGGAACCCTTTTTGGGGCTTGGACCATCTTTAGTGGGGCCACCAAACAAAAGTTGGAAAAACAAATGGTGCCACTGAACCACTGAGTCTCAGGGGCATGGGCCTTACACCTCCAAGTCCTCAAGTGCACCGAGCCATGTGGCTGCCTTTGGGTCAGTTTGGATTCCGCCGCCCAGGGTTCCACCCCAAACCCTTGAGGCCGGGGGCCCTGTTCCAATTTGGACAAACGAACTTCCGCGGGGATACGAAGGGAGCGGGGGATTCCAACTTGGCGCTATTTCCCATATCAAACTTAGTCAAGGTGCATCAAACGGGGGAATCCTCCCGTATCCCTGGTTCACCCAGTCTCCCTGCTAATTGGTTTCCCTGTTCCGATCCTTCCATCGCCTCGTGGTCGCAGCTGAGGCAGTCCGGGGGGTCACGGAAGTGCAGCCAGGCCTCGCCTTTGGAGCGGTGTCGGCGGTGGTAGATGTACCCGGAGATGATCATGTCCTCGGCTTCCAGGCAAAACCCGACCCACGCACACGGTATTCTCAAATGCGCAGTAACCATGGGAAACAAGGGCATCCTTTTTTGGTTGGCTGACTTTAAAGGAGAACCCTTACCCAAAAAAGGATAAAAAAGGGCACCACTGCGCAACTGGCTACTGGAAAAGGCGGACTTGTTGTTTCTAAACCCACTTCTGACTCGTGGATGGGCCAAAAAAAACTGTCGCCAAACTGTGTGTTTTCCACTCGAAGGGTCTACCCCAAAAGTTGCGTAAGTCCAGGAACTCAGGAAGTGGGGGAAAAGACGACTCCATGGCAACCGGGGTTCCGCTGTGGTATATAAACGAAAACCCAAGTAAGACAACTGCAACTGATCATCCCTACTCTTGGTATGGTAGCTAAAAACTTTGTTTTTTGCAGACCCCCAGTAAAACTGAACAGAACCAAACAACTTTTTTTTTTAAGGAAAACAAAAAACATGCCAAGAACAGCGAAGTGATGCAACTTCACAGGTGCATAGAATCCCGAGACCTCCTGGAAAATCTCCAGAAAATTAGCAAGACACCCACAAAACAAACTGGCGTATGTCGTGATCTTTTTGGGCTTCCCTGAAGACCACCTTCCGTAAAGGCCACCCTCCAGAAATGGCACAGCTGCTGGACCTTGACCCAAAATCTTCCGGTTGCGCAAGCCCCCGAGGAAAATAAGCTAAATGTTTCTCTTTTGTAGCCAGGGGGAGAATAAACATCTGCTTGGCCCCGGGCCCCGGCTTCGCCACGAAAGAATCGGCTCTCTCTGGGCAGAGTGCCCTCGTCTTTGGGGGCTCTCCGTCGCCAGCAAAGGGCCCATGGTTGTCGGGAAGAGGGCACCCCCAACGGCCCAACGCCTCACTTCCTGAGTTGGTGGATTGTAGTCACCTTGTGGGTTTAATTGCCATTTTAGTGGTAAATAAACCGGTCAGACTTGGTTAGACCAAGCCACTCAGGAAGTGAGAGGGATATGTTTAGCTTTTGGGAGCCTTGTTGCCAGGCACTCAAAAGCCAAACATGTCCCTATTAGCCCCTGATAAGCCTTGGTCACGGTCACTGCCCCACATTGGAAAGCAGAAAGGTCACACACACACACAAGGCTCGAAAGAGGACCCCCCTCCCTTAATCAAGGGAAACCAACAGGAAACCATCCATCTTTGCCAGAGTTTGAGACACATCGATGCGTTTTGGTCTAGTCAGTCAGTGACAGAAACAGGGATCCTTACATTATACACCTGAACATTTCAACTTGTCAATGGTGGTTTCCCCTTGTGATGGAAAAAGCCACATGTTTCAAATGCTTACAAAACGCATTTCTTTTGAGGAGCCCTGAGTCAGTGACAGCAAAGCATTGGCTTTGGCCAATGGGGTTGCAGGGTTGGTTCTTGTGGGTAAGTTCCCCCCAGGCGATTTTCCAAGCCACGAGAAGCGAAGCACCCCAGAAACCTTCGAAGGTTTTCTCCAGATTTGAGAGCTTAGGGTTTAGGGTACCCACTTTTTGTCTGCAGTCTATCTTAGTAGGGAACCCTCCCCCCAAAAAAAGAATCGGTAAAAGGGCAGTACTGGGTAGAAGGAGGTTCCTTCTGAACATTCTTCCTGTTTTGATGGTTTCCCTTGAAAAGCGAGGACGGCCGCGTAATAGGCAAAGTTCTGGGGACATCCGGGTTTTCCAATACCCTCCATGTGGGTGGTCGGTTGGCCTATGGGAACCTAGAACACAGTTTGGATTGCTGCTTTTTGTGCATTTCACCCGGCTTTCCCGGTTGAATCTTTTCTAGCTTTGGATATCTTGGGGTTCATCCACAGATTCGCCCTTCACTTACCCGGGTTTTTATTATGGCTCAAAGTTCAAATGATGGAACACCAAAGGGGCAACACATTGAAAAAGCGAGTTAACTTTCTACAAACCCAACAGTGGGGGGTTCCCAAATGATGGAACGCCAACCAGGTCCTCCAGCAGAGAGGTCAGAATAAGGGTATCAACTTCTTTCTGTAGTCGATTTTAGTAGGGGAACCCTCCCCCAAAAAAAGGGTGAGAAAGGGCACGACTGGGGGACCTAGCCAAGGTTGAGCAAAAGTCAAAAGAAAAAAAAAAAGTTCTTAAAGTGAGGCAACATCAAAGGGGCCACTCGAGAAACAAACAAATCTTGAAGTTTGGCCTCCAAGTCTCCGAGGGCTTGCGGACCACATGGAGCATCCGCCCGGCTCCCTGGGCGAAGAAGCGCTGCAACTGCTGAGGCGTCTCCAAGGGGTTGGAGAGATGCATGAGCATGTCCCCGTTGCTCGTGTCCGCCACTGTCCTGTGGCCCAAGGCGAATTATTCTTGCGGTAAAAAGCGGACAAGTCGCCCGAAACCCGGATCTGAAAAGACGGTATATTCAGCTATGGATTTAACCCATATGTGAAAATACGGGGTATGTTCAGCCATGAGTTTTGCAGGGAGGTTTTGGAGGGAGATGTCCGCTTCATAATTTGGTCTACCCTCGGCTGGGTGTTAGACAGTCTGGGAACAGCCCTTCTGGCTTCCCGGGCAAACTAAAATGAATGGCCTCACCCCAAAGAAATGAAACATGCTGTTGGAGACCCGACTCCTGAACACCCCCGCCCCCAGAAGAAAAAAACAGATATCTCCAACCTAAAAAAAACATCGCCCCTACCAAGGAAAACTCAAAACAATGGCCAAACATGTTGAGAGTCCTGATGACACCAAACAAAAATGGGGTTCCCCATATCTCCAGCCTAAAAAACTATCACCCCTACCGCCCCTACCAAGGGAAACTCGAAGAATGGGCCAAACATGCTGAGAGTCCTGACAGCACCCTAAAAGAAATGGGTTCCCCATGTTTCCAGCTGAACAAACCATCGCCCTTATCAAGGGCAACTCAAAAATGGTGTTCCCCATGTTTCCAACCTAAAAAACTATCGCCCCTATCAAGGAAAACTCAAAAATGGGGTTGCCCACATTTCCAACCTAAAAAACGATCACCCCTACCAAGGGGAGCTCTAAAAATGGACCAAACGGGTGGCTTGGTGGTTCTTGTTGAGAGTCCTGATAAAGGACTGGAAGTAGGGCGTGATCACCGGCTTTCCTCTCCATGCGCTGTCGTGTACCCCGTAGCCAATCACTTCCGCCGAGTGAGGCGTAAAGACTCCTGAGCTCCGAAGGGCAACAGATCCACTTGTTGCATCAGCTTCCCCTTCTCAGTTCAGTGACCCTGGGAAAAAAGGGAACCCTTTTTGGGGAAGACCATTTTTAGTGGGGCGGCCACCAAAAAAGAAGGGAAAAAGGGTGGGACAATTTGGAGGTTTGGGTGGGAAACCCCATGTGCCCTCAACAAGAGATTCAACTCCCACAGGTCCAAAACACAAACTAAGGGGTAGGTTGAATGGAAAAGCCATTTGTTGGTGACACACCAAAGGCTGGCCATGTTGTTGCACGGTTGTTCTTCATGAAGCAAGCTGAGACCCGGAAGCGCTTGGGTTGGGGTGCTGAGGGAGCGTTTGTTGTTTCTCGTGTTAAACAAATCCACCTAGCCTGGACCATAAACGGGGAAGCTACCCCAACATGTCGGACTATAAACCATTTGAAAGGGAACTTTCAGGATTCATCCATCCTCTTTTGGCTTCCTCTACAGGGGAATCAACAGTGGGCCATTTAGAACCTAGCTGTGTTCCATCTGTGTTCCATCGAACGTTCGGAGCGCCCCCTAATGATAGAAGTGAGAAACAGTTAGCTCCACCTTGCACGTGTTTGTCTTCTTCCGCCGAAGCTCGGTCGGCCGGATGCTTCAGCAACAAACGCGCCAGCGGCCCGCTCTGCGCGTCACCCACGAGTAAGGTGGACATGGAGATGCCCGCCTGGACCAAACGTCGCTGGCTCAGCCGCAAACGGGCCCCTGCAATTGGTTTTGAGATCCAAAACCTTCCAGAGCTCCCTTTCCCCTTCAGATTCCGCTGCTCTGGTATGCTTAGGGCAGGGGGTTCTCAGCTAAAGTCTCTGCCTGGTTCTCAGACCAGATCTGATGTCCGAGGTTTGGGATCCCCAAACGGGTCAGGGTGCGGACACCTGGAGCCGAGATAAGCCAAGGTTTCGGTGAGATCCGGTGGGGCCTTAGGGGGTTCATAGGAGCAGCCCCGGTCCATGAAACAGAGTTCGACTGGTGCCGGCAGAGAACTGGCCGAGAACTGTTTCTTCAGTCCGAACTTACTTGAGTTCGGAGCCTTCACAACCCTTGGTTGCAAACAAGTGTTTTTTGTTTTTTGCGTTTTAATCCCCCTGCTAACAGAAAACGGAACCGGAAAAAAAAAAAAAAACCAAAAAAAAAAAAAAAAAACGAAGGACTTGCCAAGAACGGTGAAGAGCATGAAACCAACCTTTACCCAGTTGCAGCCTGTGATCGGATAGAAGAAAGACTTGTAACTGCGCTCGGCGCCCAAAGTGAGGAACCACACTGCGCCAAAAGGCAGTTACCTCAGCTTTTGCCCCTGACCCAGCTTTGCACAAATGATTTGGCGGATTCTGATCCGTATTCGCACCGTCCAAAGCAAACTCCTTGGCAATCAACCCTCAACCTATTGGAGTTCAATCTTTCTACCAACATTTTAGTAAGGGACAAAGATAACACTTAAGATATATATATATATATTTATATGTTTACAGAGGTGGTTGACCTAAAACAACCTTATCCACAAAAAGGAACTCACAAAGTGGCAACCCAAATGGTTTGTGTGCGCTTAAAGGGAAACCGCAAGGACGCCACCGGTTTTTGGGGGGGCCTTCCTTTTGACACACACCCGGCTTTTCCCACCTTGTGGTAGGCAACGACGCAGCTCAGCTGAAACCTTGGCTCCGAACAGCAGGCCAGATTTCAGACGAACAGTGGCAACTTGTTAACTTGTTCCGCCGGTCCACTGGGGATTCGGAATTGAAGCACACCCGAAAGGATACAAAACAAACAAATCAATCAAAACAGGGATTCAAACTTGCCAATGCAAATGGTCAAATCAAAGCGGGCTGGCTATATCCATGACTACGTTAGCACAATGGTTTGGTTGATAGCACAGAAAGCAACGCTGAAATCAAACTGTTAGCAACCATGGATGTCAACCTTTATGTGTTCTCTTCCATTTAGCGCTTTCGGTGCCGCTGACACGTTAGAAACGTTTCTTGGTTGCTGTTGACCCGCTGCAACAAGTTTAACTTTCTATTGGTTCAATGGAAAGCCCTCTGTTTTCCAAAAAACAATAAGCCCAAAGATCCAACAACATAGCCATACAGGTAAGTCACTGATATGTCCTTCAAGAAATCGATCACCGCAAGCCAGTGGACGGTTGAGCTGACCCGACGTGCCAGAGGAAGCTCTACAGGAAGCCAAACAAGCCTGAAGGCTAGGGGGTGCAAATTTCCCTGTAGAAATTACCAGGGTTCAAACCCCCCAACCACCAATCCAAACAACCACTTAGGGGAGCCTCGTAATTCAGTATGCCCTTCGTCACAGAGTTCACTAGAAACAACCTCCGAATCAAATATTCCACGCATGGATTTCGGGCTTCCGTACCCAGCACAGAAACTGAAACGGCACCTTCCGCATGCGGAAGGAAACCAAAGGCCAGCAAGACCCGCCCCCAAGAAAACCGTTCTGAATTGGCCATGCTTTTGGGTGACCAACGGTTTTCAAACATGAGGCGTAGGGTCGAGTTTGTGTTGCAAGCTTGAAATGGAAACCCTGCTTGCCTCTTTGGCACACATGCTTCCTTATTCGCAGCCAGAGATCATGTGGCAAAAGATTCAAAAGTAGAAGCATTTGCCCCCGTGGTACAAGTCTCCCAAATACATACCCCCCTGTATTACCTGTATACCTTACACACTCTCCCCAAACGAACTCAAATGGATGAAGCACCCCCCCCCCGCCGAACGTCAATTTGAGATGACGTATGCCTTGGTCATGGCTCCCTGTCAAGGAACCCTTAACCGGTCCACACAAAAACCACTCCAGGGCTCATGACATCTCATGATTGCCCAAAACAGGGGTGCTTTGATGGCACATAGCACACTAAAACCCGGCCGTGATTGTCTGATGGTTGAAGTGGCCCACAATGGGTATGTCTCGAAATAGGGGGCCTCATTTGTTGGTTGGATTGTCGTTCCTTCTGCTTTCAACCATCCTAAGCAGGAACCGGCAAGGGGCCAATGCCATTTTTTCAGCAATCCAAGCATACCGAGCCTCAAAACACCCGCCTTCAAATTTTCGGGGGCCCCAAACACGGCTCCAGTTTGCCGCTTGGTTTACCTCGCAAGCCTCAAACAAGGGGTCCCTCGAAACACAACTTACTCGTTGGGAATCCTTGGATGACCAGCCCTCCTTTTACCTTGTGCATTCATGTTGGGAGACACGCATGTTGAGGTGAAAGGGTATTTTGACCATGGCACCTGTGGTCGTCTTTGTTGTTTCTTAGGCTCGCAGATGCCAAGCCGAGTGGCTCTGATGGATTCCCCGACGGAGTCCGTCGTTTCGTGTTGCCGGACTCCTCGAAGAGTATGGACCACGCGAGGTCCTTCCACAAACCTCATGCTGAAAATGGGGGTCCATGGTATGTTTCTCTGGATAACGGTTTGGATGGGAATTCTGGGGGTTCACCCCTGTAACATATTAAAAGAGTACTAAAAGGTTACTGAGAAAGGACCAACAGGCAGAAAAAAAGGGGGATATCCAAACTATTTTCTAGAGTTTTAGGTTGGGTGCCTCAGTTAGGGGGAGTCTGGAAAAGTTGATATAGTGGATAAATAGTCCGGGCGGGTTGCTGGAGTGCTCTGAAAACGGAAGCCCGCGAAACAACAACAAGCATAAACCGGGTCCAGTGAAGTGAGTTCCCCTCCAGAAGTAACCAAACGAAAGGTCAAAGGTTGCAAACGCCGTTGCAACCAGTGACCCAGTTAACGTCGTTACAATGAGGCGGCAGCCCGCCTCATACATGCCACTGGGCTCACCACCCGAAGGGTTTTCAAACATGTGAACCTCGATGCTTTCCTCGGACCTTTGGCCCAGTTTGAAGCATCTTCCCCTTTTTGGGGTCGGTGACCCTTACAACGGATGCCCTTGTTTGGGGGAAGCGGCGCAGTGGCGCTGAGCAGCTGTTAAAGTGGGATGCCCGTGAAGGGCTGCGTGCCAGATGGGTCGCGCAGCAAACTCGGTTCATCCATCCAGGCCACTGGGGGAAGCAGTGGCTGCTGCCCAGGCTGTCGAAAGTCCTCAAAAGTTCTTCCATGTGCGTTTTCACCGCCGCGAAAAAATGAGAGCACATGTGCGGTAGTGAAACCGTGTCCGGTTGAAACCAACAAGCGACAATAACAAACCTTCATTTAAACGTAAATGGAAGGTTTGAGGGAGACGGCCATTGCCTGACACATTCAAGTTGCGGTGGCCGCCTGAGGGAGACTTAGCCCCTGTGGACACAAACGCATGCCCAAGGAGGGCGGAATGAAAAGGTGTCGATTTGCCCTGGACAAGTGAGGAAACCAAAAGCAGTCCCCGTCTGCAAAAAGCCTGCCTGCACAGTCAGTGGGAAGAATCCTTCGACAAAACGTTAGTCTGAGATCAGACTAGTTTACATGGAAGCCAAACGGATGTTGTTTCAACCATCGACTTCTCACAACTTTAAGAATCAAAGCGTGTGTGCTTCAAGTGACATGGAAAGGGGGGTTGGTGCTGTGATTTGGTGTGATACCAGGGCTTCGCCTGACCTGCAAAGCAAAACGCGCCTCTCGCCCCTCAATTGACTTTGACCCCGGGAATATGTCATGGGACATGGACCTGGCGCTATGATGGTTGTAGGTTCTGGCTTGGATTAGTGGTTTGGAGGTGAAGGGGGGACCTTTCCAGTTGAGCAGTGGTCGTTGTCTTGCTCGTTGTCTCTGTTGCTGATGGTACAGCTATGTACGAGTGCCAACCTAAGCGTGCAAAACGACATGACGGAAACAGGACACTAAGGATGGAAAACAAAGTTCACATTATGGGCAACAATGGTCTTGCAGCATGGCGGCTTCGGACAAATATGCCGTGCGTCATGTGCACACTGCGGCCAATGAGCACGAGTGAAGTGATCCCGGCTGAAGCGCAAGAGGGAAAACATGAATGTTCTGTTCCGTGCCCACTTAATGTTGTGGGTAAAGGCATGCACATCCTGGCTAAAAGCTGCATATATGAAAGCAGCAGCAATTGGTCCCTAAGGCTCCAGCGAAAACGGTGTTGCCGTTTCCGTCCTTCACGGGCACTTTCACAGGTGCACAAGTTTTTGTCTCAAGGACAAATGCAGCATACAATTCACAGCAAAAAGTACCACCTATCGCATGTTCAGGCGCCCAGCTGAGGGTGTCAGCCCATTGCAAGATCCAATGATGTATAGGTTTGCAAACTGGACTATGAAGTCATGAGAAGCTGTGATATGTTTTTGCCTTCAGCTTGCTTGAGGCGTCTAAGTGTGGCTACTGCTTTTGACTCCGCGAAGATGGGTCAACACATACGGTTGCCCCCATGAACATGTAGTGAGTTCCACATGTCCGCACACTGACCATAAATTCACTTCCTGGAGAGTGGATCCAGAAAATCTAAACTTGTCTAATTACCACTAAATTGGTCTTCTCAAAAAGTATGATTTCTAGGAATCAGGATGTGAGTCGACTGCCATAATCCTTTTGGCCCAAACCTTTATCCCCCTTTGCCGGCAGAGATGATGGCGCGAGCGACATCTAAGGAACTGAAAGGCACTACCCCCCTATAAATTCACATGGTTAACATGGAGCCCCTAAAACGGGGGGAAGGGGGGGGGGCAAAAACGCGTACCTCTGCAAATGGTGCTTTTGATTCCATGTGAATCTGTAGGAGTAACATCCGAAAAGAACTCATCCCCTTAAATAAACACGAAGGCGACACCACAAGCGCGCTTCCACCCAATGTCGAGCCTTAGGTCGCAGCAGTCCGCAGCTAGGTCAACTGTAGGCGCATTCCGTGACGGCTGCTTTTTCCGCTGGCGCCGCCTCGCAAAGACGTTTGAGCCAGCTTTAATTTTGGTGGTTTGGGGCAAAAGCCTTTGCAAAACAAATCCGAAATCTCACATTTGTACAGCCTTGCAACTTTGATATTCATAAAAAGCGGTCCTTCCAAGCTACACATGCGAAGTGTAAAGGAAACGTGCCCAATGCACAGTGTAAGGGAGCAAGACAAATATGTGTGAAATCGAGGTCTGGATGATGTATATATACATATAGGTACTATCACCCTTACATCACGACATAGAGGCGATGCTTGGTTAAATGCATAAATCAAATCTATCCATATGCATGAATATGAACATGATTACGTGTGCGTAATCTATTGCAGGGTTTCTCTTCCACCCCGGGGCAAAAGGTCCAACCTTTTGTGTGTGTGTGTGTGTGTGCGTGTAGAAGGCCCAAGAAACCATCCGGTCACACCAAAGACCAGCCATGATGTTTATACATCTATGACTTTTCCAGAGGCTGCGACCTACTAAGCCTCAGTAACCCAAAAACGGGAAACCAGATCCGATCGATTGATCCGATCGGTTCAAAGGGGCAAATGAGGGTGGATCAACAAGTCTTTTGCATAGGACGACCATCGGTCGGACAACCATTAAACAGATGCCATAGTTCAACCGGGAGGCCTTAAATGGAACGTTGACTCACTTCCTGAGCGGATTTGTAAAACAGCACGTCTGGACTTTGTTATTTACCACCCAAGCCCAGGAACTCGCAGGAAGTGGCGTTGACCAAACCCCAGATGAGAACCTCCCTTGGATTCCGCCGGTTCCGCCGGTTCCGAGCTGCTGAAAGAAGATCCTCGGCGCCACGCAGAGCCTTGGCATCAAGTGGGTGGCTCGTCTTTGAGGCACACGGGTGGGGGGGGGGTGGGGGAGTGGGTGGGGTGGGGTGGGGTGGGGGTGGGCCTCAGTCAGACATGTCGACTAGACATGTGCGGATTTGGGTGGGGAGGTGCGGAATTGGGGGGGGGGGGTGGCTGGGGAGATAGGAAGGGAACGACTTCCGTTTGGAGGCCAGGTGTGTTGCAACCAATGGGTTGCTACACCTGGGCAGTCATGTGCTCCTAGAAAGGTAACCATCCCCGTTCAGCTTCCCTCGATATATACCAAACAAATATGGGCCCAGGTATAAGCCTTGGTCAATGTTTTCGATGTGGGACACGAACATAGAACCTTCATGAGATGTTCGGAGACCCGAAGTGGGACAACATAAAGCCTGAGTGGGCATGGGAACTTTCAGAACTCTTTTCTTTTTTGGGTGGTTGATTTCCAACCATCTAGGGGTTGATTCCCCATTATTTTCAACCATCCTTCTTCTCAAAAACCAGCAGTTTCCCCCAGATTGTTGGGCGGAATTGTTTGAAAGAAGGATGCCTGGAAAGAATGGAGAAGGTACCTTGGTTGACGTTGGAAGGGGAGCAAAAATTGATTTTTTAGCAGTTCAGTGGTTGGATTTCAACCACTAAACCACAATAAGCAAGAATGGGAAAGATGTTTCCCAACAACAACCATGGTACCCCTAGAACAATTTGTTGGGGGGGGGCCAAACAAAAGGACACGCCCGTTGCCACTGCGAACCCGGCGGCTCTTTGGCCGCCGACCCGGGCGTCGCCGCAGCCGCCGCCGCCGCCGCGGCGGCGGCTGCGCGCCGGTGCTGGTCCAGGCGCCGCAGCGCCGAGCGCGGCAGCGGGACGTCGCCCAAGGTGCCTGTGTTGGGTGGTTGCATTTTACTGACTTCCCTTTGGTTAAGGCCCCAGGAAAAGATGATAAAATATATCCAGTAGTGATGAATTCCTTTTAAACCCAACAAGCCAAAAAGTTCGTCCAGCAGAGAGGTTACAATAAGGGTAACAATTGTCTGTAGTCTCTTTTAATGGGGGAGGGGAACCCTCCCCGAAAAAAGGTAAAAGAGCACTACTACTTTAGTAGGTGGAACAAAACAGCCACCTACTACAAAAGCCATCCCTTTCTCCTTGGAACCTCCAATTCCCTATTTTCTGCAGCCACCTGCAAAAACTGAACAGTACAAGCACAACAACTTGCCAACAGTAAAAGATAAAGTTCTGTTGGCTCGAGAAGCCCTTCTGGGCTTCGATGTCCCTTCGGTAAAAGCATCCAAGGGGTAGCCGCAAAATGTGGGATACTGCGGATTGCGAAATTCATCTCGCACCACTCTTCAGAAACCCTACGACTGGGTTTGTAAATGCCAGCAAACAATGATTTCTCGGGGTTATTCGCTTGAACATGCTGTGCATGGTTGCGAAGTCCATATTTCGCACCACTTTGAAGCCATGCCTGGTAAGCGAAGAACCCACATTTTTCCGGGTTCAATACGAGAATCCAGGTTCTTGAAGGGTTTTTGGGAAAAACCGGGTTCTTGCATAAAAAACCTGGTTTTTTTGTCAGAATCCCCCTTTTCCAGGCGCATGCGCTTGCCAAGTACTCCTGCTGAGGTTGCATCCGGCTTGGGGGTATAAGCATGCAGGACTAGGCGCAAACACAAACATGAGGACAGCCTAAAAAACCGACGACGGCAGTTCAGTAACACAGTGCGGCCCTTTTCGGGCCGAATGAGCTCATCGAAGCGCCGGGCTCCCAAGTCCTGCACGAACACCATTCAGCGCATTTGCACAATTGCTCTCGCCGTTTGTGGAATGGTTGAAATCAGCAGCTGATTTTGACACCCAAACACGAAATGGATCCTTTAGATGATGTGGTCAAGGCTTGGGATAGTAACCCATGGCTGCGGGATCGCTTGCGGACTGGCAAGCCTTTGGTGCACGAGCTGACGGGCACCAACTGCAATGTCAAGACGTGCGTTCTCAATCGAGGTCTCCTCACCCCCTTGCTTTACGAAATGCAGAAAACCGCATCGAACAAGTCAAAGCTTGGCAAGCTACCCGAAATCGAGCGGGTGAGGGCGTCCATCAAGAAGATCTATTTTGCAAACAATGCTTCGATCGACTTGAATGAGGTGGTGATTTTGTCTTGGCACATCAGAAAACACTTGGTGCTGGTGAAGAGAAAAGCTGGCCGGGCCGAGGTTTCAAAGGACCGTTTTTCTTTCCTGCTTTCACGGCACAGGTTTGCTTCTATCGTCGCATGTTAGGACCTCAAATTTCAGAAGCTGTGCTCCATTTTGGATGAGAGCTTGGAGGACTGACTACGCTTGCCCGTAAGTACCCAAACTCCATACACATGCTTGTTGTCTAGGACGTGATCTCGGAAATCAACCTTCACAACGAGACAGCTGGCACCTCGGAGGCCTCAAAACACAAGGGGCGCCGTGTGGTTTTCGGCCACGCGTGCAAAGTAGGTGTCCCCTTTTTAGTCGAAACGGTTTGCGGGGCAACGTTTCGCCAGGGTGAAGATTCCGACGCCTACAACGATGAGAGAGAAGAGGAGGAGGGAGAACAGGATGAGGGTGATTGTGAGGTGGCCCCTGACTCCCAGAAACAGCCCTCTGCAACACAAAAAGAAGCCAGAGCTGTTGACGATGCCAAGCAACAGCCTCCCGCAAAGCCTCGAGACCTGGAGACGCGAAGCGTCTCTCCTTCCTCAGCCCTCAGCCCGATGAGCTTTAAGAGTGCTTCCACGGGTGCTTCAGCTGAACTAAGTGTAACTGGTTTGCCCTCTTCCGGCTTCTCAGGGCCTTGCAAATTCCTGACATGTTTTAGGTGCTTCCACAGCAGCATCAACGGAATCCATCAAGAGTCAGCTGGATCTTGCCCGCCAGAGATTGCAGGAGCTATTTGGTGCAATTACAACGAAGGGTTTTCAATTTGACTCCATCTTTCCCACCCTCCGCCCAGGCTCCGCCTGAAGAAGGCCAAGGACACCGAGCCTCCAGCGCCCGCTGTTCCAGCCTGCAAAGGCAGGCAGCAAAGGTTGACACGAGCTTGGCCTATCAAGTGTCTAAGCTGCCAGGCCCGGTGGACACCGCTGAGACGCAACCGGTCGATGATCGCGAAGTGGCGCAGCTGCTTAAGATGATCAGCGAGTTGCCCACGTCCCCTGAAGTTTCTGCAGACAGCAAGCGCGCCAAATTCCAGGGTGTCAGGCGTCACGGCTTGCCAGCCAAGCAGGGCCAACTCACGGCCACGCAAGCGCTGCCAGCCGCAGAACGAGCAACACCCATATGGAGAGTGTTTTCGCCAGTTGACCCAGCGGATGAGCCAGCGGCCACGCCAAAGGCGAGGCGTGCCTAATTGCAGGGTTGGCTCAGTCAGGGTCTACGTGAGTTTGAGTTTGCGCGGCAGGTTCTCACTCGCCTCGATCAGCTCTGCTTGCGGTCCACCAACGCGGACAAGAAGTCCAAGAAAAGGAGCAAGAAGACCACAAAGAAGGGCCAGGCGCGCAAGAAGGGCAACAAGGCGGACCCCGCCGAGCCACGGGCAAAGGGCAAAAAGCAGAGACGCGCGAACGACAAGGCGAAGAAAACGCGTGGAAAGAAGACACCAAGATCTCCATCCAAGCGGCGGTATGCCGTGCTGAACGCCCCGACCAAGCACGAGCAGCGTGCCCTTGACGAGCAGGCAGCGGACGATGTTGCGGGAGCGGGCAGGGCAAAGCGCTCGGCTAGGCCCAAGGCACACGTGGCGCCGAAGACCAGAAGGGCAGCTGCGCCTGCAGAAGCCCCCGCCCAGAAGCGGACCAAGCGGACCAACAAGAGGCAGAAGATGGCCAAGCCCATTGACGAGACCCCGCAGCCGGTTGCCATTACGAAGGGCAAGAAATCCAAGAGGAGCACTGAAACCAAGAAGAGCAAAGCAGAAACGCTGTCCAACATCAGCAACGATGAGGGCGAGTTCTACATCAGCGACCTGGTTGCCTGCGGCAGCGCCATGGACACGAGCATGAACGAGGAAGAGTACAAGAGTGCGGTGAAGGAGGCTTGCCAATTGCCGGAGCGGTTCTCGGTCAACATCTACTGGAGCAGGGCTGGGTGCGGGCTGAAGTTCGATGGGAAAGATCTCGTCTCCTTCTCTTTTTTGAAAGCCCCTCACATTTACCACGGGACGTGCATGGCAGTTCACTGCTGCCACATTATCGCATCTCGTGCTTCAATTTGGGATGCGTTCTTAAGGTTGTTTCCCCCGAAATGAACGCAACTCATTTTGTTCAACGCCTGACCCCTTTTCACCCGTGAACCAAGGCATACATGATGCACGAGGAGCAACTCACCCAGCCTCCCAAGGAGTATGTCTCCGCGTTGCGGGCGTGGGGATCGACCGCAGCGCAGCGCCTGATGGAGGCTGCTGACGACGCAAAAGATGTGGATTGATGAAGTGTTTGTTTTCGGAGGCGCCGCAAAGCGCGTTGGATTTTGCACATAGACCACGCCTCGGGGCTGAATCCTGGGAAGCATCAGTGCCACAATCCGCATCCGACAGTTTAGACAGCAACCTGTATAATCAGTGGCCTGATGCACGGATTCAATAGGTATGGTGGCAGTGCTTAGCTGCCCAATTGCGCTAGCGAGATTTTGAGGGAGGCAAGGCAATTGCACTCACACATATATTTCGCAGCCAGCCGAGAATCGAAAAAGGAACCGGTTCGTGCATTGGCCTAATCGGAAATTGCCACTGGTGACATTTATATCCAGAGTTCCGGGTTGCCTCACTCTCGTGCTCAGGCCCCAGCCTCCGCGATGGGCGTCTGGGGCCATGCCCCAGCAAAGGGGCAACATCTGGCAAGCGCGAGCTGGTCTGGTGAAAAAGAAATGTGGGGCTGGCAAGTTTGGCGCCCGTCACCTCCGGTTGAGATTGAGTGGGCCTTGACTGGCTGACATGTGCAAAATCATGATACGAAGATTCGCGCGCTCTCCACTGCAGCCAGTTGAGCTGCCTAACAGCCACACGCCTGTAGCCTGTGCGCAAGGGAACCATGAGGTCGTTGGACCAACTCTTGTGGGCAATGCACCTTTTGGAGCTGCCACGTGACACACGGCCAAATTAAAAGACGTTGCTTGCAAACGCTAACGTGCGAGGGAAGCTGATGGGCCCAGGAGTTCGTCTTGTGTGTGCTCCTCATTTGGTGGACGGAGAACTTGTATGACAAGGGGGAGGCCTGGAGGGGTTCTTGCCATCCCCGTGTAGATGTACTGCCATGTTCCCCCCAGCCCTGCAGGAATACGATTCCTTAGAATTCTTCAGCGGCAACTCCAACTTCACGAAAGTCATGAGAATGAGCGGGCTCAAAGCTGCTAGGTTTGATGTGCTGTACTGCTCAAAAGACAGGAAGCACAATTATATGGACATTTTGTCCAGCCCTGGCTTGGCGCTCCTAGGCTCCATTTGTTCTGCTTCTCTCCGAAACCCAAAACCATTCCAATTGATTACGGGATGAAAACAAAGTGGGTCAGAACCTTGCCACCTTCAGCCCATGAGCCTCACTCACGAGTTCAACCTCCTCGTCCCCCACCCCTCGAAACCCCCTTTTCCAAACAGTACGGGACAATCGCGATGTTTTGGGGGTCCTGTTTAAAACAGCAAGCACAGGACAATCACGATGTTTTCGGGATGCGAAATCCCCCTTTTCCAAACAGTACGGGACAATCACGTTTTCGAAGATGCGAAATCCCCCCTTTTCAAAACAGTACGGGACAATCGGGACGAACCCGCCTTTTTGCAATACGGGACAAGCGCGATGTTTTTGGGATGCGAGCACCCCCCTCAAAACAATCCGGGACAATCGCGATTTTTCCGGGGTGCGAAATTCCACCCTTTTTAAATCAGCAAGGGGCGATCATGTTTCGAGGCGCGAGCCCCCCTGCAAACAAAACAGAACGGGGCAAGTGCGATGTTTTCGGGATGCAACCCCCCCTCCCTGTCAAATTTGACAAACCATACGGGGCACTGGCTTTTTTACGAGGTGCGAAACCCCCCCTTTTCAAAGCAGCACGGGACAGTTTGTTTGTTTCGGGATGTGAAATCCTTCCTGTTTAGAAAAAAACAGGGTAGCCACGATTGAGGGTGACGCGAAGCCGTCGTCAGAAATGGTGAGTTGCCATAGCGCGGACTGAGGCTAGCCATCCTGTACGTTATAAAGGGCAACTCTTCATGCGGATTCCTAGCCCTTTTCGCAATCAAATGCAGCAGTTGGTGCGCTGTCAACAAGGGAACAAGCCATAGGTCGGCTTGCTCTGCAGAAGGCTGCCTTGAATACACCAGCGTTTGTGAAGCGAACGTGATGTTGGAAAGGACAGGTGTAAAAACCATGCACTTGCTGAGCGAGAACCGTTGGTGAACTGATGCCTTTCAACCCCTGAGGACTGCACTATTGTGCCTATTGGTATCCTGTTGCCAGGGAACGTGGCTGCTCGAGCAGCCAAATGGATCGGTTTTGGAGTTTTATCCAAAATGGCGGACTGTACTGAACAACATGGTCGCTGCTAAAGGGCTCCAAGCCGCGCCCTGTCTTGATTAAGCATGACCCGAGTGCGATGAACATGTAGCAGGGTTACATTGCTCTTGCACCAGGTTCACCGAGCAGCTTGGTGGATGCACCACTACGGTGCGAAAACACCGAAACGGCACTATGCTTGGAGTACTAGCATCGCTATATACAGGCTAAACCGGGGAACCCTCGCAGGATGGCAGAAGAGAAAGGGAAACAAGGTGGTCACTTGCCGCCAGTACAAGGACAAGAAAGGGCAACGCCGTTACACTGCCACCCCTGCGCTTCGTGCAACAGAGCACCCTGATAAGCAGAATAGTTGCCACTGCAATACACCCTCAATCAGGTGACCCAGCCTCCCCGCCCAGGCAGTACCCGGTGAAATTTGCCGTGGCGCTTCTTGACCTTTTTGATGATTTTCGCCGCTCCCGGTCCTTCGCCGAGCCGGCCGGTGACATCCCACCAGCAGTTGTGACCTTCCACCGCGTCATGTCAAAGGATGTTGGGGAAGACTGGACGGGTGCAAACCTGAAGCCTTTGTATGAGTATTTGCGGAAGGGGAAGCATTTGGCAATCCCTCCCGAATGGAAGGATCTCATCCCGCGCCAGCTTTGAGCGGCTTGAGGGCCCGAATTAAGGGGGTTGCTTGTTTTCGGTGGAGGCTCGCCCAGAAAAAACCAGGTTCTTGAAAAATCCAGTACGAAAACAGTACGAAACCCATATTTATCCCGTATTAACCCATATTTTGCCGAAAACCTGGTTTTTGGGAACCCGTACGGAACCCGTACAGAACCCATACAAATCCCATACGAAACCATACGGAAAATATGGGTTTTTCTGGGCCGACGGAGTGCCGAAAAAAAGCGCAACATGCACGAAACCGTGCAGCTCAGCGGGGGCGAAAATAGGCTTTTCGAAACAAGATCAGTTTCGTGTGGCTGCGGACTGGCAACCTGTTGCAACGAGCAGGCAGAATAATGCTCTATCCTTCGAATCTTCATGTGCAGCCGATTTGCTTCGTCTTTTTCTTTCCCCTTGATCGAATGGCATCTATGTCGCGCCAGCCTGATGAGTCCGCCGCCTGGTCTTGCCGGACTTTGGCTGACGGGTTCCAACATGTGCAGAACGATGTGATACCAACAAGTATGACCGAAGAAGAGTTGGAGAAATACATTCAGGACTCCACAACGGTTCGATCCTTGCATTCAAAAATCTGTGTTGGCTAGGACCTGGAAAAGAGGCTCGAGCTTGCAGAAGAGCCACCAACTCCAACCTTGAAACTCGACGAGGCCCACGCCCAAAACCAAAACCACGACTCGCTGCTCCTTGCCTTTCTCCCAGCCAGGGCGTGTCCTCACCACGCGCAACGGAAACGGAGACAATTCCAGCCACTCGGCACCCTTGAGGTTTTCAGCACGGTGGGAAAAATCTTATTTTGCGAGGCTGCCGATCAGGAGCTACTTGGGGTTCCTATAGAGACACTTTCGTCCGACCCTTGCTTGCAGGAAGAAATGTTGCATGCTACCCACATGTGGGCTCATGCAGGGTGACTTTGAAACAGCTGCCGTGCAAGGATAATTCCGATATCAAGGAAGACTCAGTGACGCCAGCTACTCAAGCAGAGCCCGACGAAACTCTGCCCGCGCAGGGCAACAGTGATCCAGTTAGCCCGCCAAAAGATCAGGGCCAACATGCTGCCCCGGCAGCAAAGCAGCCTGACTCTGACCCCCTCACTCCACCAGCCACAAGGGACACTGCTGAGAACCCGGCCAGCAGTGCCAAGAAGCCAAAGCGCCAGCTGACCCGCCAGGACCTTTGCAGGCATAAGGATTTGCGCTGTGTGGGTGGCAGTTCGCTGGGCGGGCCTGGGAACTAAGGAACGCTTGCGGGAGGCCGCTCGCTCCAAACTCAACAGAATGTGCGCCCAGAAGATGAAAAAGAAACAGTACGAGGTGGAAGCCTGGGTGCAAGAGGAATGGAAGAAGAACAAGGATTCCATGATTACACTCATGGTTAACTCCAATTTCGAGAAGGACAGCATGTGAGTGTGTGTGCGCGAACGTTTGCCTTTGCAAAACTAGATTTAGCAGCCAGTTGGCTTCTGCAGCTGCGTGGAAGGAGTGCTTTTTGAAATCGCTGGAACGGATATCTTCCCTCAAGAGCATCCAAACGGTCATCATAGACCAGGGATGGTACAGTGAGCGCGAGATGCGGGAGGAACTGAATTGGACCCCGCTCTGACCCTAAAACACTTCGCTGGGGATGCTGCATGCTTTTGAGTGAATAGAGTATCTCTTCAGGCAAAGAGTTAGCGGAGCCAAGAAGGCTTGCGAGTCCGATGCGGCAAACTTGATTCGGCCCTTCCGCTGCAAACAAGCTCAACCATCTTGAGTGTGACAAAGGCTCTTCAGGGGTTGACGGTTGGGCTTTGTTGTTTTGCCTGTAAGGCGCAACCGCTATGATGGCATTGAAGAGTTCTACATCACCATACGGGAGAAAGGACAGAAAAAGGAAAAGCAGACATTCGAAGAAGTCCGACGGGAACATGCGAAGGCACCATGCACTCACGTGCTTTGGGGCCGAGTGACGAGCGTCCCATGCTGCAGGCTGAGGAGGGTGTTCCGGAGCAGCCCCGCGCCTTCGATTTGGTGAAGAAGCCTCACATGCAGCCTCAGTACGAGGGTGCAGCTCCGAAGCCCTCCGAGGAGGACACGCGTGACAAAACTGCGGCACAGGCTGGTGGCTAAAAACCTGCTAAACCTAACCCTGTCTGGGCAAACTAAGGGCAGGGGCGGGGGAGTAGGGGGTTTCGGGGGGGGGTGGTTGGGGTGAAAGCAGGTTTCTGGACAACGAGCCCATTTTGATGATTGTCCAGAAATTCACTTTTCATGGTTGGTGGATGCCCTTTTCATTGTTTGCCAGGCGCGGCAGGTCAAAATCACTCATCTTATTGGCTTATACATCTACGGCAAAATTGGGTAGGGCGAACGTTCTCTTTCGGGTTTCCTACGGTTTGTTTCGGATTCCCTTCGGGTGCTTTTTGGGTTTTCCCTACGGTCGTTTTGGGTTTCCATCGGCCTCCTAAGAACTCATTATGACACCCGTGACCCGCAATCTGTGTATTTTGGGCCCCCAAAGAACGGTTGGGGCGCCGCGTGAAAGAACAATATTTTTCAAGTAATCACGCAAGATGCAGCTTTCTCGAAGGGTGGGGAAGGGGGGGGGGCCCTCCATGTTGTTTGCTTTATCCCTGCAGAGAAAAGAAGATTTGCGCCGCTTCATGGAGAGCATTTTGAGCAAAACCACGAAACTGCGGGGTCTCAGCAGGGATCTCCGCCGGAACTATTGCGAAGAAGAAATCAAAGAGCCCGAGCTTTAGTTGTTAGCGTTTGCTCAGAACTGGCCCTCGTAACATTGCACTCACGGTGAATTGGCCGAACGCTGAAGGTCCCAGCAAAAGCTGAATGAGACTATCTCGAAACTAGATCGGGAATACGACGCCTGCAACGAGTGCATGACACAAGGGGATTTGGATGGTTTCAACAACGCCGAGTGGCCAGCTTAGCGGTTGTTTGCTCACCCCAACCTGATTCAACCTGAGCTTTGCTTAGTTCCGTGTGTCCTGGCTCAGGCTATGGAAGCGGACCGAACAGCAAATCCGAAAGACAACCAGCGCGCAAGTGGCTTAAGATGGTACACGTCTAGCCGCTAACCCTGGTTGTCTTGAGGTGCGGGCTTGCGACCTCGCTGGAGAAGAAGATCAGGCCTTGACACGTGCGGCTCATGCGTGAAAGAGCTGAACTCACTTGAGCTAAACACATCTCTCCAGGACAGCCAAACGGTACTACCAGTCAAAGAATGAGTCAGAACCCGTCAGTGCAGCCAACCCGCCGAAAAAGCGGAAGGCTGAAAAAGATGAGGAACCTGGCCAGCAAGCATCTGCGGCAAAGGCTAAGGGGAAGAAAAACCTTGCAAAATCCCAGAAAAAGTCGAAGAATGCTTCGTAGAGTCCATGGAAGCCTGCCAACTTTCCTTGAGCCAGTTCTCGTATATGTGCACAAGTGAGTGCTTGAATCCTTGTTTGGTGTGATAACGGCCTCCGGGATTCTGGTGTGAGGGGGATAGATCCGCCTCCTTGCGTCAGCCATTAATTTGCATCTTCATTAGGTGCTGACCCGCGCAGACACAGCGCGCCAGCACAGGCGTTTTGAACTTCGAACAAACCTTCGGGGAATAGACTCAGATTCGGCGCGCAGCAAGCGGGCAGATGGGGATTGGATTGTGCGCTGAAAGCCACAATCACCACGGTGCTACCCTGCCAGTTGCCAGCAGCACGAAAACCTGACGCTGTGCATCTTGAAAGCCACGCATGGCTGCATGATTGCACCGGCAAATGTGCCACTTCCAAAGTCGTGCCAGGTGCCGGGCACACATTGAAGTCGCTCGCCAAGAGCACGGGCGAAGGTGTAACTTGGCCTCAGTGATGCGGGAGGCCTATCAAACTATTTCGGCTGAGTTTTGGGCCCCACGTGGGAAAACAAACAATGCGTTGCTTTGCAGTTTTTCACCTGGTTCATCTAAGGCGCCTTGCGCTGAAGCCATCAGAACTGCCCAGAGCATCATGAAAGATATTGGAGCTTCAAGCTCATGCCTTTCAGACACTGGAATTCCTGAGCTAGCAGCATGCCACGTGGACCACTCCGAACATGATATGCACCGGGTTGTTCAATCATTTGGCTTGGAGCTGCCGATCCCTTTGACGCCCGTGCCAAACACGGACGCGGTGGCTTTGAGACTCACGGATTGGGCCGATTTTCTTTTGAAGCGGGGGCTGTGGCACATGCTTGCTGGGTTGCGGAAGCGTGACGATACCCGTTCGCGGGCCATTTGGCGTTGCTTTTGGGCGCGGTACAAACGGCAATGCCCTAAACATCCTATTTTTCAATTGGAACAAGAAGGCGAGGTGAAGCTGGAAAATACATGTGCTGTTCTGTACCATGGAGACGAAGGCCGCGGCCGAAAGAAAAAGCCATTCTATGTATCGAGCTTTTCCAGCGTATTAGGGCATGGGACCTCTGCCAGCAAGAAGAAGCGAAGGCCGTGCTATCTGAAACAGAAGCTCAACTACAGATTACCTTCCTTGGTGACTCGGTTTCTTAGCTCAGCTTTGCCAAAAAGCCAGTATGGGAAAAACGAAACAACTTTCCGGGCCTTGCTGAGCTTTGCCGCGGAGGATGCGTATGAAATGATGGTCACTGGCAGGACTTGCCCACGCCAGGTGAAGCATCACATGGTGGTGATCAATGTTACTGGGGATTGGCCGTGGCTCATGAAATGTGGCCGCATGGTTCGAGGGTTCACCCGAGGCCCCAAGAACACTTCCTTTGACCCCAACACAGCAGCTGGAATTTGCCACATGTGTCTTGCTGGCACAAAGGACCTGCCCTTCGAGGAACTGGGTGTGGAAGACCCGCAGTGGCTGCCCACTTGCCACACGGAAACCTTCTACAACATCAAGCCTGAGTTCTTCAATTGGCCTATTCAGGATGAATCCAGGGAAGCCGAGTTCTTTGCAGTAGACCTTTGGCACAGCTGGCACCTGGGTCTTGCGAAGGTTTTCTTGGGGTCAGTTTTGGCTTTGATGCTCCCGTTTTGCCCTGGAAACAAGGCCGAGGCAAGGTACGAATCTATGACTGAACAATACCTGCTGTTTTGCAAGGGGACGAAGAGGCACGCCTATTTGACAAAGATTACGGAAGACACGATCACGTGGCAAAAGAAAACAGACTTCCCTTTGGGTCATTGGCCGAAAGGATCCGTCTCCACCCACTTATTGGAATGGTTCATCAGCTGGTTTGAAGAGTTTCAGCCACCTGACCCAATGCTTCGCAAGTCCTACGAGGCCGCTTCAGCAATGAGCCGTTGCCTGAATATGCTATACAGCATGGACGTTTGGCTGCCAGCCAAAGAGGCAACGGAAATTGCAAGACTCGGACTGAGATTTTTGCACTTGTACCGATCGCTTGCGGAGGACGCTTTCCGGGAACGAAGAGCATTGTACGCTTTGACCCCAAAAGCTCATATGATCCACCACTGGTTCCTCACTGGCATGCTCATTCCAGCAAAAACTGCCCCCCACATCCTGAACCCATTGATCTTTGGGTGTCAGATTCAAGAGGATTTTATTGGAAGACCAAGCAGAATGGCGAGACGCGTATCACCACGGCAAACAAACGTAAGAGTTGCACAAAGATACCTTCGGGCGGCTTATGCTGCTTGGGTCTCTGAGGGGTACTTATCATAGTGTATAATGGGCAAAATGGTCGCCATCTTTGTCTCCAATGTTTTGCATTTTCAATTATGATGGTCCCCCCCCCCAAAAAAAAAACGGCAACCGATGCCCTGTCGAGTGCCCCGCGGGACGTGGATCTCGTGGATGGTGGAGGCCATCGCGGGAAAAGGGCTTCGAGGCGCACGCTGGGTTCTGGGGTTTTGGCGGGGTAAACCGAAAACCTGGTTTTCAGTGGAAAAACCTGACTATTTTTGGCAACCCACAAAAATGTAGGATGTTGGAGTACCAGGTGGGGATAAAACAATAGTTCGCTGAAAGTTTATATCATCGAAGCAGAAACCAAGGTTTCTGAAAGCTGGTGCCAAATGGTTTTCGCAAGCATCCACAGTATGGGTTCGGTTGGCTCATTGGTTTGGTCTCGGTTTGCCTTCGGATGCTTGCAGTACTTGCCTTGGCCCGGGCTTGGCTCTTGTCGGGATGTTTGCGTTGCATGGCTACTGGTTTTGCTGGGATGCTTAAATGACACGTGACAATTGGTTGCGTTTGTTGGTTTTGCTGGTTTGCTGGAACGATTGCATGTGCTTTGTTGGCTTGCCAGACATGACAAATCGATTTGTTGTGTTGTTGGGTGTTAGTTTGTGGATTTGTGGGCTTGTTGGTTTGATGTGTCGTGTTGATGTGCTTGTGTTTGCTTACTCGGTCGGAAGTCATTCCTTTGTTTCTCATTCAGGCACAACGCAAGGGCATCTGTCGCATTCCCTTGCTCAATTGCGATTTGTTGGACATCAGGAAATCGCCATGGCGCACCGGAAAGCATTTCGAAACAATTCCAAGCTGGAGATCATGAGGTGTCCTGGGTGAATTACGTTTTCCATCTATCCACTCAAAGATCAACGAAATGCTCAAAGCCGCCAAAACCCCAAACCGCCTCACTCCTAAGGGAAATGTGGGATTAAACCAGCGGCCCATAGCGGCCCCTTACACCGGTGGGAATGTCCTTGCGAGCAAGTCCCAACTGCCAACTTGGCAGAACTGTCAAATTCGCAGGACCACCCAACCGCAACGCATCCGCAACGCATTCCCGCGAATCCGGCGGAAAAAAACATTCGGGGGCCCGGTGCGGTACTGCTCGTCGCCCGAGACGGGGATGGGGATTGCCAAGAGGGGCACCTCGAATCGATTTTTGGGTCGAGAGGTGCCTAAGAGAGGTGGCTCACTTGAGTCAAGATCAAAACCCGGCAGCCTCCCACCAATTCACCTGGAAACTGACAGGCAAATGGTCCCTTTAAAGGGAACATGGTCCAAACCAGGACCGATTCCCCGAACGTCAGGTTCCATGTTAATTGGGGGGAGGCGGGGAAGTAAGGGACAATCGCCCGAGATGGCTGCGGAAAGCCGCCTGGTGAATTCTTTGGTTCTGGGTCCATTTTGAGGTCAAAAGGTCGATGTTCAACTGGTTCCCCAAACGGCATTAACTCATAGGACGCCACAAAAACCCACTTCCCCTACAGACCGAATCCCATGACCAGCTGCAAAGCCCCTGCCAAGTGGACAAGTGCCACATCCAAGCTCCAAAGTCCGGTGGATACCCATACTTGCTCGTTTGCGACCCATTGTTCTCTGGTCAAACAATGACAAGCCCTGATCATTTGGGATCTGTCTTAACTGCGCACATTTCCTTGCTGGTGCTCAGCAGGGACTGAAGGAATGACCCTTATAAACCATTTCTAGTGGTTTCCTTTCAGGTGATCCCCAAGTTTGTTCCATTTCTCATTCCCTACCTATTGCGCCAAGCTTTGTCTACCCTTGGGTTCCTTGCCCCCACTAAAAGAATGGTTGACCCAATTTGGATGATGCCTTAGGCAAATAGTGGTGGTTATATTAAGGGTCTAAACTGGTTGTAGGGTTACATTGGTATGAACATCTATGACATTGTAGGGTTACCTTTCGTTATATTAGGAACATAGTGGTGGTTATGATCAACATCCCATTTTGGACGATGAACATCCTTGGTTCAATAAACGTGGCCATATTACTTTCCAGTGTTTTAAGGGCGATTTGAACCCCAAAGCCTAGCCTGCGCGCACATAGATGTCCTTTTAAGGGAAATAGATGGGTTTCCCTGGTAGAGGATTAAACCGCCACTTGGTGGCCGTCCATTTTTCTTAAGCAAAACCACCAAGAAGGACCCCTATGCCCCAGGGTCTAACCTGCGCGCACATAGGTGTCCTTTTAAGGGAACTAAATGGGTTTCCCTGGTAGAGGATGAAACCGCCACTTGGAGGCCGTCTATTTTTCTTAGTCTTAATCAAAACCACCAAAAAGGACGCCTATGCCCCAGAGTCCAAGATCTCCGCCTCCGGCTCCGGCGTCGCGAAGGCGGTCGTCAAACCAACGAGAGTGATCTCCCGGAGCATCGCCGCCGCTTCGGCGCCATAGGCGAGCGAACGAAAGCTAAAAGGATGGGACTCCCCGAAAAAAACATGGGCTTCCTCGGGATTCCTGGTGGTTTCCCTTACCAAAAACACAACGGAAAAAAGAGGTTCCTCGGGTTTCCTGGCAGTCTCTCTTACCAATAAAGAAACAAAATTGCCACAGGGTACTTGCTCAAAAGACATACGCACCCAAAGTAGGTTCGTGGCGTCCAACGACGAGCTTCATGGAAAGCATTCCACACACTGCGATGGATCTCCGGCCGCACATCTCAAGTCTTGCTTTTGCCTGGCATGTGCGAAGCTTCTTGTTAGCTTCGTCATGCACTGCTCTTATGTTTGCAGTCATGTGTGTGTGTGTGTGCGCCTGCGTGTTGCTTATCCTGCTCCGAGCATTGAATTGACATGGTTGAATGAAGCCTTCGGGCCTTGCCAAGCTGGCTCGAATAAAGTGATACTAGAAGCATCGATTCCACCAAATGGGTGTGTCTTCAAATAGGGCAACCTCCATGATGGTTAGTTCCTTTTAATTTGGTTTCATTTGAAACTGTACCCCAAAAGAGTACCCCCCCCCAAAACAAACAAAAACAAACACCCACAATGGTTGTTTCGGGTAGACATTGTAACCACCCTACCCACCCCACTCACCCACCCCACCCACCCACCCCACACCCACCCCACCCTCCCCACCTACCCACCCACCCACCCCACCCGAGGCCAGTTTCGGAAACCCTTGCTAAAATACGGCAAGCGTGGGGGGTTTGAGAGGGGGGGAGGTCACAAAACTGGAATTGGCCACGCCAAAAGGTCAGCTGGGAAACATCCCGATTCACCCGCGCCCTGGAAGAGGAGACAAAAGCAGCCAAGTGGATCCAATGCAGTGCCACTCTAGTAGGTAACCCTTCGCCATGTTCGTTTTGGTTTTCAACTCGCAAAATCCGTTGGTTACCTACAAAATGTCGGAAATGGAATCACTGGAGGGAGTAGATCCCTTTTACTTAACTAGCCTAGACGTAAGGCCCCTGCAAAAAGGTCTACTGCTAGCTGATTGCATAGGAACATGTCAAGAACGAACACATAAGCAAACAAAAACACCAGTAAGCTCTTGGCAATGTAAACAGTCCGTCCGTATCCCAGTCGCGTTCGAGCTTTGCTCACTTCTTGCAAGGAACGGCACTTGCTAATTCAGTGGATAGCAGATTGGCTATTATTTATTTAAGGGACTGACAGGCTACTAACCACGGAGTAACTACGTGCCCTGCCCCGTGAAATACAAAGCCCGAAAACTCATTTCCTGAGTGGATTGGCCAGAAGAAGTCCGAACTTGTTGTTTACCGCTAAAATGGTGGTCCCAAAAAGTCACCAAAGTCCAGGAATTCAGGGAGTGAAAAAAACAGACGCACCACTATTGCAAGGGAACACCCTCTCTGCGCCCGCAAATCTACCGTGATTTAGTATGGTTTTCCCGACTAGGTCCTCCAGTAGGGAGGTTCGAATAAGGCTACCAACTTTTTCCCGTAGTCTATGTTAGTAGGGGAACCCTCCCCCAAAAAAGGGTAAACGGGCACTACTGGGGGACCTAGTTGCAAAAACCTTTATCCTACTAAAAAGGGCATGGAACAAAACAGACACCTACTAACAAAAAGCCTCTCCTTCCTACTTGGAACCTCCAATTCCGTATTTTCTAGGCTGGAATTAGGACCCCAGCAAAAAAACACAATTTTTCGCCTGGTTAGTGGAAAACAAAAGGGGACCCCAAAAAAGCGAACAATTGCGAAAAGGGGAGCAAATTCTGGGGAAGTTTTCTGCAGCCACCTATGAAGTGCGAAAGAGATCTCTGGGAGTGAGACAAGTCATTGTCATTTTTCTTCCGCTGCACGCGGACCTCACAAAGGCCACGGGTTGCCAGGCGCGAGAGGCTAAAGGGGCAGTCGCCTAGCAGGCCGTCTCTGCCAACATCCCCAGGAAAATGGCTCGATTTTCATTTTCCCTCTAAGGGCTCCCCCGCAAATGGGGTTTCACTTTAGTCACCCCACCAAAAACACGTGGCTGCAGCTCGTTGACAATCATCTGGATGGGCATATCCAGGTTGCACTAGAGGGGATGGATGACAACTACAAAAATACTTGGACAAGCCGCATGCGACTTGGGATCCGATCACAGGATCCCAACCCCAACCCTTCCTCCCCTTTTCAAAACAAAACCCCGGGCCTTTTCCAAGCCATGGTGGAAGGAAACCAGGCGGATCTGTACAAGGAAATTAGAAAAAAGGGGGGATATTGGGGTAACAACGTATGTCTAAGCATCTGTTTGCACAAGAATGAATGATTCCCCTTCGAATCAATCCACCTTGTACCCTTTTGGGCCCGTGTCATGCCCAAGTCTTGGGTGAGTTGGCTTGGATTAACTGAAGGGGACATCCCGAACCCAACCATATTGTGAGCCGACTTTGTTGGAATCGACTTTGAGTCAAGGCAAGCCAAGAGGTTTATAAATGCCAATCCTTTCAGAACCTCAGGGCAAGTCGCTAGGTGTACCCATCTTCCCGAGGGTTTTTTCATGTCAGAAGACTTGGGCGGTGGTTTTAACTCTGGAAAACAAAACTAACGGTCGAAAGGTCGGCTTTGGACAGGTGAGGCCCACAAAAATGACGACGAACGTATTTTACTCGCACCCCACACATTGTTGTGTAAAACCCAGAAGGGTGACAAGTCTACCTCCAAGAAAACAACAGTGCATGACAGAGAAAAGCACCCACCCACCCACCCAACCAACCACCCACCCCAACCAACCAGGCAACCAGGCAGCAAACAAACACCTTGCAAGCCTTACAAAGGGATACCCTGTCTCGATGGGATGCCTGCAACCCCCTTTAATACATGATACCTTAAGCCTACCCAGGTCCGGCCGGCCACGCAAGAAGGCGTTCCCTTACAAAACACACACTCGTATAGAGCTTTGCTCAGTTTGGGCCTTGGGGGGGGGGACTGGTGGGGGGGGGACTGGTGGGTGGGTGCCTTCCGAATTTGGCTTCAAAGGAAGGGGTTCAAACCGCTAAAGGACTGCAGTCAGTGGATTCCTGAGCTACGTTTGCTTCCCGAATATTGCGCGCTGGGTGGCAAGTCCTCACCTCAGTGCCAAGAGCAAACGAAAAGGTGAAGTCAAGGAAACCAGATCACTCTTCTTCCCTTTCGAAACCACCATGTGCGCCAGACCCCTGGAAAACAGATACAAATTGCCAGCGGTGATAGATTACTAGGCTGGAATTAGGACCCCAGCAAAAAACAGAAATAATGTTGCCTGGTGCGTGGAAAACAAAAGGACCCAAAAAGTCAAAAAAAAAGGGAGCTAATTCTGGGGAAGATTAAAGGCGGCCCCTCACGCGGATTTCATCGAATGAACCGCCTGCGGCTTGGGCAGTTTGCGCCGCCAGCCAGAGGCGCAGCTGCAGCTCGGCTTTGGAGGAGCTGCGCATCGGCAGCCCCAAAATCTGCAAAGCGATGAGGTTGCCTTCGCTCAGGGCTGTGGGAAATCTTGGTTGCTTTCTGCTTCCCTGCTAAAAGTTTAACTTTTAGCGGTTTTAATACGGAAAACCCATTAGTTGGCAAAAAGTTAAAGTCCTAACATCCAAGCAAGATGCACCAAAATAATGGAATCCACGTCTGCGAAACAATCAAAAGGGCTTCCCAAAGGCTAACCCCCCTCCCAAATATAAAGGGAAAGCTCCCTTGCATCACAGAAGCGGTTGGATAAACCTCGAGTGATCCCACAACCCGGCCTTCGCTCGAAGAGAAGCCGCGACTTAAGAAAAAAAAACAAAAACAAAAAACGGACGACTGGGCGTGTGGCTTTGAAGCGGGGGAATTACTGGTGACCTAGACCTGAAGGGACATTTCTGAGAAAAGGGAGTTCGTTTCAAATGGACTGGTTCCAATGTGGGGTCGGGACCACTTACATTCCAAGTTAAAGGTTCAACCTCCGCCTCAAAGTTCTAGCAAACGATTTGGATGTGCTTCTTTTTGTGGGTTTCACCTTTTCTTCCCCTTGTGGGATCTTTGTTATTAATCTTGCAATATTCAAGTGTTGACACCATATCAGCCAACGGGTGCGGATTCACTTCGGGAATGCTTTTCGCTTTTTCATTGCTTTTGTTAATGTTTGTAGTTGTTTGTTGTCTTGGCCAGTAAAACATGTCGTAGTTTACAGCATTTTCTTAGCCCGTCAACATCCCCAGCATCGTTTTCAACATCCCCCGCATGTCCCACCAAATTCCCCCCGATCACTAGCAAATAGTGGGTAAAAATGTATGAACAGTATCGGGCTGGTTGACGGGTTCGACAAAGTGATGATTCAAATAGGGCTGCAATTCAATCCCTGCAAGCAATCAAACAAGTAACGGCGGGGGGTTCGCTGCCGCCCCCCATGATGTTCAAAGAAGTGATGATTCAAACAGCGGTGCAATTAAATATCTGTAGAAAATCTAAAAAATATATAACAAAACTATAAAGTAGCGGGGGGGTTGGGGGGGGGGGCCTGCCGATGATTCAAATAGGGGTGCAGTTAAATCTCCGTAAAAAAAAAAAAAAAAAAAAAAAAAAAAAAAAAAAAAAAAAAAAAAAAAAAAAAAAAAAAAAAAAACTAAACAGCAGCGGGGTTGGCGGGAGGGGCAGCCCCCCATGATGTTCGAAGAAGTGATGATCCAAATAGGGGTGCAACTAAATCTCTGCAAAAAGTAGCGAAATCTAAAAAGGTAGAGGGTTGGATGATGTTCGAAGAAGTGATGATCCAAATAGGGGTGCAACTAAATCTCTGCAAAAAGTAGCGAAATCTAAAAAGGTAGAGGGTTGGATGATGTTCGAAAAAGTGATGATTCAATTACAGTAGGGGTGCAATGATTCAAGAAAGGGTGCGATAGATAAAGCAGTGGGGGGGGTTGGGGGGGGGGGGGGCGGGCGGCTTCCCCTATGATGTTCGAAGAAGTGCATACATACATACACACACATACATACATACATGCATAGATTACATAGATTACATACATACATGCAGACATACATAAGCATAAATATAAAGAACTAAAGAACACTTGCCAGAGAGGAACTGGTGATGCTGAGGATTTGGGAAGCCAAGGAAAGGGTGCAAAAGAAAGCGGAGGATGTGAAAAGCCCAAGCCAAAAAACCACCAAAAGCCGCATAAACCAACAAGAGGCCGAACAGCCAAGAAGCCCAGAAGCCAAAAAGCCAACAAGCCCAGAAGCAAAAAAGCGGGAAAAAACAAAACAACTTAAACAAATACCTCTCCCTTACCAACCCTGTTTCCCTCCAAAAGTGATCACTCCCCACAACAGGGGTTTATTAATATAGGGTCAACGTTGTTGGGCTGGATCCACTGATTCGGATTCAAAGCCCCTGAGGTTCCGTTGTCACCATTAAAGCCACGCTTGGGTTAATATCACCGCCGTTCTTTAAGGGTCTTCATCCCCTCCCCCTCCCCCCAACTTTCCCAAATTGGGTTCCAAGGCCGTTCTTTTCATGGCGTCTGGCAGAGGGAAGAAACGCCTCGTGAACCGGGGCGCCGGAGCCCTCTGCTTGGATGGCGAAGGACACGCAGGTTCCGTGCCGGCTCAGGGCCTGCGAGTCTTCGGGGGCCAGCGGAACCCGAGCGCCGCATGTCCCGGGGGTGGACGTAAATGGGTAACCCCCAAAATGGGTTGCCAGAGCGGTACATGCGAAACAAGGACTCGCACCTGCGGTTGTGATTGTTGGTTTAATTCGTGTTGAGGCATAAAACGCAATTTTTTGAGCCAACCCACACTTGACTTAAACCCAGGGATTTATGGCCCAAAGGGAACCCCCTCGTTCAGCCGAAAACGATGGCTCCCTCGTTCAGCCGAAAAATTCGATGGCTACGCCACAAGAGGCCGTCTCTCAAACCTAGGGAGTGAGCTAGCCTGGCCTGGCGAGCAAGCCGGGCTCACCTTTCATGGCAAGGGCGATGGGATCCCTCTGTCTGATGTGCCCCTCTACAAAAATGAACTTCTCCGCAAACGTGCTGCAAGGCAAGGGGGCCCTTTCGGAATTGGCTAATTATTGGGAAGACGCGAAGCACTAGCAAAATTTATGATTCGAAAGAACACAGGAGTTGACCTTATCTTTTTTAGCAGGGTAGCCACAAACCACGGAAGTGGAAACCGTCCACGTCGCCTCCTTTTCTTCCATTTGGATCAGGCCCCAGAAAACAACTATTTCCAGTAGTGATGAATTCCTTTTGAAAGCAACAAGGGAATTTCTATTTAAAAAAAACTTCGAGCAAATGGTTTTTTTCTCGCCGCGCCGAGTGAATCAGCAATCCCGGCGACCGACTGTGTCGCCTCCCGGTGGGCGGCGAGCAGCGGGCGGAGCGCGGTGCCGGGGAGGAAGTTGATGGCCAGCACCCCGTGAAGCTTCAAGAGCCCAGCACTCAGCGCCTCGAGTTCTCGTCTGAGATGGACTTCCGGTGGACGGTGGGTTTGTTTCTTTTGTTTTTGTATTTGAATTAATAGGATGGCCGAGAAATGTCAAGCCATAGTCAAGAAAACAAGCACGGAACAGGGATGAACAGGGGGTGGATGACGTGCAATAGTTATAAAACTATAAGTTGTAGATTAAAATTTGTAACTTTTGGTTAAACAAACTCTCTCCTAAATTTGGGCAACCTCCCATTCCTATGGGGATGGGAAGTGTTTTTTTATTCACCGAGTCCTGACTGAAAATGCTGATTGAATCCCATGCAATCAGATATCTTTTGGCTCATCTCATGTTGGACCGCCGGAAAAGAGTCACTCCAAAGATCTGCAGCTTGGCTTGCTGGCGCTCACTAAGCGCACTGGGGAATGATATTTTGTTGATGGACACCACCAGTTGGATGGTTTAGGGTTCGGGGTCACTCTCCATTTCCTTCCATTTGGTTCAGGCCCCAGAAAAATATATAAGCATATTCCCAGTAATTAGTGATGAATTCCTTTTAAACTCAGCAAGGAAAATCATTTCAGAAAATGGAGGATTGTCATTCCCTTCATCTCTCGCGCCAGCAACCTGGGGCGTTCGGCCCTCTGATGAAACCTTGGAGCATCGACTGAGATGCTGACTGAACCTCAGACATTCTTGCTTGGCCGTCTCCTCCAAACCGAAAAAAAATCAATGTCCAGACTGGGGGTGTCTCCTCCAAACCGAAAAAAACTCTGGGGTGTTGTTTGGACCCCGTTAAACAGCAGTCTTGCTTTTTTGGGGCGCCCTAACAGGCTCAGACTTGGACTTGGAGGGAGCGAGTATATGAGCGTAAGGCCGGGGTCCTGCCTCGACGATGCCAGGGTCGCCAGTTCGAAACGCATCCGGCACGTTGCCCTCCACATCGTAGGCGTCAATGAGCACCGCGTCATAGCCTCAGCTTTTGAAGTGCGCGACTTCCTACCCCCCCAAAAAAAAAACTAGGGCTGCACAAAATGATCAGGTCGAGGAACTCTGGGAGCAAGAACATGTCCGCACAAACAATCATGATTCGGACTGCCTCTTGACCCCCAAAGGCTGAAGCTTCCAAATGCCCGAGAAAAGGAGGATAAACATGGAACCTCACAGAGCCCCTGGTGCGTTCCATATCAGTGGACAGGGTAGTTTTTGTTTGATTTGTCAGGCTGGAACCAAGTAAACACATTGGAAAGCTTGGCGGCTTCAACTGTTAGCTCGCCGAACTTCAGGAAACATGCGCCACTTTTGCATCAAAAACTTCCGATCGAGTGAAGTCTAAACTTTTGATTGCTAGCAAAGTAAAGTCCAGGAACTCAGGGAGTGAGTTATCCCAAACAGTCCGTAAAAGAATTGCGGGCTGGCCAAACTGGCATTACCTGGCACAACCTTTGTCTCCAGTCCAGACCGACCCTTCCGGAAACTGGGGATGGCGGTTTGCAATGAGCCCCCCATTGTCGAGTCGCCAACGGTTTGTCCGCCGTACAAGTACCAACGATTTACATTACAACCATCATGGGGCCTGGAGAGGGGAGGGAGGGGAGGGAGGGGAGGGGAGGGGGGAGCCCAAATTAGTTCTGAAACACTGCCGGTTTACACCTCCAAGCAACTCAAGCCAACGGCCCTCACTGGTTTCTCTCTCGGACTGAATGCAGAATGCAACTGGTTTCCCAAGGGCTTGGCGTATTGGGGTCCATGGAAACCCCCGCTTGGTCGGTTCGATTGGCAGATCGGCCGCAAAACGGAGACACAGGGTAGGTGATTTCGAGGATGGACAAAATACCAACTGGTAGGTGGTTGTTCCCAGTATTCATAGGGTTGCATTACTTCCAACTGGTGCAGAACTCTGTCCACCCGCAGCATTGTAGATGTGAAGATATCTTCTAAGACTCTTAAAAAGTTTGGTGTCAGAATGGGCGACTGTGGGCAACTTCCCTGTGGATGCCCTTTAAACGCAACCCCCAACAGTAAGTGTCCTTTTGAAAAACACAGATGGCACCGGTAGATGATTGCAACCAAACTGAAACCAGGGAAACTCATCTATGTTCAAACACACTGTTCAAAAGGACACCTACGCACTTCCTGAGTGGACTGGCCAACCCAAGCCCAAACTCTTTGTGTGCCACCAAAATGGTCCCAACCCAAAAAGTGACAAAAGTCCATAAACTCAGGGAGTGAGAAATTGATGGCACTGGAAGATCATTGGAACCAAACTGAAACCAAAGAAACCCATCGATGTTCAACCAGACCAACATCGATCACAAGGACACCTGAGCCACAATCAAAACCGGGGCAGTCGGACTTGGTTGACGTTGGAAGGGGAGCAAACAATTAAACTTAGCAGTTAAGTGGTAGGATTTCCACCACTAAACCACAACAAGCAAAAATGTAAAATGTTTCCCAACAGCAACCATGGAAGGTTAGGAAGGAACGGTCCCAACCAGAGATGGGTGCCTTCACCGCCGCAACTCTGTACCATGGGTTTTAGGTTACTTTGGCACCGATCCGTTTTGATCATCACTCACTTCCGATCGAGTGGATTGGCCAAAAAAGTCCGAAAACTGTTTGATTGCCACCAAAACTCGCCCAAAGGGTCTGGATATACAAGTTTCAACTTTTGCGGCCATGACAAAAAATGGGAGCCCTAAATGAGAAAACCAAAAGGTCACTTCAGGTCCATTCCCTTTGGGCAACTGAGAAAATGCCAACCAAACCCACAAAACTTGACGTCGCAGCAGCTCAAAAAGTGAGCCAGCTCGCGCCCAACCGCGCCCATGGCCCAAGCGTCCCTCGCTTCTTTCCGCCCTCCGCCGCGCGAAGCCGGCGCCCTCCTCCAGGAAGACTTCCACCCGGTCGCTGGGCTCAAAGCCCATGGCCACCGCAGCCTCCAGCACCGCAGGCTCCAGCTCCACCTCGCTTGGAGCATCGAATCGGACCCACTGCCCGTCGGGTGGACTGGCCGAGTTTGAGTTCAAAAGCAAAAACGGTTTCTTAAGGTTTCTAAGGAAAAAATGAGAACATATGTCCAGTGATGAATTCCTTTTAAACCCAACAAAGGAAAATGACAAATATTCTTAAGCAAATGGAGGTTTTGAAGAAGCTTATAGTCCAGGAATAGAGTGAGTCAAACTGGTGGTAGTCCTTCCATTTGTTTTGAAAACCAAACGTTTTGATTGCCACTTAAGTGGGAAATCCCAACAAGTTTAAAGTCCAGGATCTCACGGAGTGAGTCAAAATGGTGGTCCTTTTAGTGTTCCTGTAAAACCGACCAAAAGGGTACCGAGCCGCAAAAAAAGACGAGCCACCCTGAAAAAACGATGGGCATGTTTAGGTGCAAATGGGTATGATATCTGTTCTGTTGAGGGTCTCCATTTTGGTTTAAAAGGAAACCCAAACGCTGACACTCTAGGGAGGGGTCCGGGTGGCCCCTGTTGCTTCAAAAGGACACCAAAGGGAACAACAGCAGTTTTGGGGTCCCCATATCCTGACACGTACCCTGGCAGGTGTTTTTGAGAGAACTGTTGGCCGGTGTTCAGACGAAAAGAGGCATGTTTAACCAGCCCAGGCTGCTTGCCTGGTCACCCTAGAACGCCCAAATAGAATGCGCAAATAAGCCTGAACGTATACCCAATTGATGGCCATATGAAACATTCCCAAATTCTTAAAATGAAATCTGAATATCCACATTTGCCCTTAAAGTAGTTGCCACTAAAGTCCTTACCCCCTATTCACAATACCTACTGTTGAAGGATACAACAAATGTTTGTTAAAACATGTGGCTTGCAATTGCAACCTTTTTGGTCAGGGGATGGCATATGGTAACCAAACCCCAGCTCGGTATGTGGAGTAGTTGGGATGTTCTGCTCGTAGGTTGGTAGGGTGCACGAACATGTGGTTTTGCAACCCTGGTTACAAGCCACCAAATCCATGCTAAGTCCCCCCCCCCGACTAAGTGGCAAGCAAGCCTGGGGCTCTTTGAGGAGACACCTGACGACAAGTAGACTCCAACTTGGAAATCCACCTGGGTGGTGTGCATTCACGACAGAAGATGGACCTGCATATGGCAACTGTATGATGCTTGGATTTTCACATAGTTTTGTGGTCCGATGATTTTGCGGCGACTGGTCCAAGCTTTGGTTCCCCCGGTCGTGCCACCAACAAAACGTCCAGTTTGAGAAACCAACTGGAGCTTGGTACTCCAACACTACCCAAGAAACCATGAGACACCATTGTTGGTTGGTATTTACAGGATAATCAACATTTCAGGGTTTCTGAATGGTGGTCGAAGTAGAATTCGTTCATCCACAGTACATCTTTCTAGGGTTCTTTCTGGAAAACCACGAAATGGATCCGATGATTGCTGAAAAGAATGGACAAAGAATCAACCCCTAGAAACATGGCTCGGTTCATACATCTTGGAAACATGACGTGTTTTTTCCACCGGGCTCAACTCGCACGGGAGATAGCCCCCTTTTTGTGCCAGTTCTGGGCTGAGTGGCCACATCCACGTGGCAGTTGGGCAGCATCTCTGCCAAGAAGGCGGGCATAGATCCGCCGCCCAAGCCCACACAAAGAATTCCTCGGACAGCAGCCCAGAGGAAATGGGGTCTCACAGGGGAAGCCCCAACATGGGGTTCCTCTTGGTTTCGAATAACCACAACACAAAGTTGAAATAACAAGGACATAAAATCCCTCTGATTTTGAACAGGTGCCCTGGGGGAAGAGAAAAAAGATGGAAAAAAACACCACGCGCCTAATCTGCAGAAGGAACTGGATCCTGGAAATCAGCTGGGATTGATCTGTGGCCCGAATGTGTCTAAGAGTGGCTTTGCATCACGCCAAAACCGGAAAATAAGGCGTCCGCCAGTGCAGGACCTTTAGAAGGATGTGTTGAAAGCAATGGAAAGGCATCAATTCCTACCACAAAGTCCGAAAGGGAGGTTGTCATCCAACTTATGGGAAATCGACCGAAGTCATTTATTAAAAAGGGGTACCTCAACTCACAACCCAAATGGGACGTCAACCCCGCGCAAAGCGGTTTGAAGCGGTCGAGCGAGGCAAGCGGCTCGGGGGACGAGCGACTCCCTTCAGCCGAAGGGCGGGGCTGGTCTTTGTCGGGACCCATGGCCAAAGCGGCGAGCACGGCACCTTCGTGTCAAGGGACTGTCCAACCCTTGGTAAAGTAGCAAATCGCATTGTTTTTTTGCAGTGTGCAGGCCCCTACCAAACTTGAGCAGAACCAGAAAGCGATTCGTTGTTTGCAGCTTGCGGGCCCCCACCAAACATGCGCAGCACCAAACAACATAAACACCTCAAACATGCCAAACACGGTGAAGGAAAACACCTGACCTAAAACACGCCTTTTAGGTGTCCTTTTAGGGGAATAGATGGCCCTGGTAGATGACTAAACCACCAGGTAAACCAGAAATCGCCATCTATTTTTCTAGCAACACAACCAAAAAGGACGCCTATGTACCCAGAGTTTAGCTGATTGGCCTTGGGAAATGAAGACTGCACAGAGTTCCAATATCTCGAGCCATGGACCGTGTGTCTTTTGGACCCTTTCAACATGGGGGTCATGACCCCCACGTATTTTGGGTAATGGCCACATCGTTTAAGGGTCAGAAGGAGACTCCAGGTACCCTTTCCTTTCGGTAGGTAAAGGCGAACCAAAGGGGCAAACCGAAGCGATGCTGGCGGTTACCTTGAACGTTGGCTAAAGGCGGGATCATGCGGGCACAGAGCCCGGCCCAAAACAACTGCAACCAGAGCCGAGCTTTTTGGAGAACAAAGATGGTTGGAGAACTCGTTTCGGACAGGACAATTGAGGTCCATGATTCTTGAACGGCTGGACCGGTCCAAACGGCAAACTCTGAGTTTCATGTCATAGTTCGCCCGCGCGGGTGTGGGTGTGCCGCTGTTCTGCTCCACAAATATATACTGAAGAGGAAATGGACAAGCGATGAGACAAGCGATGTGTAGCGAGGGGATATGGGGGAACTCTTCTCCCCTTAAGTTTAAATCGAGGTTCGGTTTCGTTCGGAAGCTAAAGGACGAAATGTGGCCAGGTGCTCTGGCTTGAAGGGACTCTCCTGTCAGGCGCCGAAAAACGGCAATTCTGCGTGCTGAAGTTGCGAACGTTGCAGCCCACAAATGAAGATACGCAAATAACGGAAGAAGACAAAAGCAGGTGGGGAAAGAACAGCCTGAAGGACAATACCAAGCAACTGGGAGCGAAAACACGAAAGGACAAACAACTGAGAAAGAAAAAACACAGCACTACTAACAAACTGATAGCTCAAAGGGACGCAACACACTGAGAATTGACCTGCTGATTTGACTGGGCAGAAAGGTGCAAACTGCCCGGCTCTTGGCCAACACAGAGACCTGCCTGTCAACAGTTTTCGCCAACTCAGCAACGAAACCGAGAAAAACTGTCCCCAGGTTTTTACCAAAGTCACCCCAGAAGTGCCAGGTCCTCGATTCCAGGTGGCTTCCAATGCGCTCCATTCGGAAGAAGAACCGGATTCAACCACCAGTGACCCAATCCAAACCACCAAATGCTGCTCCAAACCTTTATCCAGGGCATGTTTTGGAAAACCTGGTCTTGCAAGGTAAAACGCCGCCTTTTTAAGTAAAGGGAAAGAAACGGGTAATTAAGTAGGGAGAAAGATGTATCTGGCTCTTCAAAAACCGAGGTGCTTGGCCAGCCAAAGACCCTGATTTATGGGAGCGGGTCAACCATCCCCGTCCTTCATAAGTTCTGTCTTGGGCAACACCTTTTTGACAAATCTTGGGGTTAGTGAAGAATGAAAGCACTTTTAGAGGGGCAACACATGGCACCTTTGAAAAAAGAAAGAAACAAGCAACCACAAGCTGGGGTGCCTTTGGGCTTGGGGGGACAACACCTCCTAAAGACTTCCATTGAAAGGGAAACTGAAGACCCAGGAGTAAGGTGAGTGTGTCGTTCGTTATCTCCCCTCTCCCAAAAAAAAACTGATGAATCCGTGCTATCGTATTCTTCTTAAAAAACACATATCAATTTACCGGTGTTTCCATTGAAAGGGAAACTGAGGACCCAGGAGTAAGGTGAGTGTGTTGTTCTTTACCTCCCCCCTCCCAAAAAAAAACTGATGAATCCGTGCTATCATATAAAAAAAACAAAAACATATCAATTTACCGGTGTTTACATTGAAAGGGAAACTGAGGACCCAGGAGTAAGGTGAGTGTGTCGTTTTTCACTCCCCCCCTCCCAAAAAAGAAACATCGTGATCTTCCGTTTGGTGTCACTTAGAACCACACCAGAAAAAGGAACCCCCAAAGAAGGAAGCAGTCCCTTCCTGAAGCCATGGAATTGACATGGGCCATTCCAACTTGCGCGCCAGGCGCTGACCATGGACTTGGTGTAGGGCATCAGCAAGCAATTCCTCATGTGCGAGTCCGGCTGGCCATGTGTTGCGTCCGCCAGGCGCACTTTGTTAATGGCCTCAGATCTCCAGAGGCGTTTTTTGGTATTGCGTGCGAATGATGTCAATTCCTGGTTGAAACGGGATGTTGCGGGGGCGTGGGTGGAGGTTGAGGGGTACGTTTGAGGGGTCTTCCGAATGATGTCAATCCAAATGGCTGAAAATGGAGGTGCTTACATTGCCATGGCGCGAGTTCGATAAAACAGCTATGCCTACACATGACGGTTGTCTGAAATTCCTTGTTCCCGGAAACGCAATCTTTGTGCATTGAAGGTCCCAACTTCCGGGACGAAAGCCGCGCGCGAGAAGCGCGCTTCCGCAGCTCCAGCTCGAAAGCCATGCAGCAGCACAGGAGGGGATGGCCACCCATGGCGGGAAGGTCCGTCCAGTGTGGCGGCACTTTCGCGGATTTTTTTCGCCGACCGGTACCGAAAATCCGTCTAAGAAGTTGCGCTCAGCCGCGTCAAAACCCCGACGAGATGCTTTCTGCCGCTTTTTTGGTGGCAATCCTAAAGCCGCGCTTTCCTCCAGCTAACTTTATGAATTCTGCGCGCACTGCCGGCCAATGCACATGGTTATTATTACATAGTCCTTATGGATTTGCTTTATCACGTTTCGAGGGGGTCTCTTTACACCTTCATTTTGCCCATATGCTGTTGTAAATGTTACCCTTATGTTCTCCAATGTTACTCTTATTCTCTAATTGTTTACTCTTATGTTCTCCAAAGTTTGGTACTATTTTCTCTACCTGTTGTTCTATTTTCTCTAATTGTTGCTGATATGTTCTCTAAATGTTGCCCTATGCTGCTCTTATTTTCTCTAAATGTTGCTCTTATGTTCTTCCAATGTTTACTCTTTTTTATCAAACATTTACTCATATTTCTTCTAAAGCTTACATGTTGCGCAAATTTTCCCTAAATGTCCACAATTGTCTCAAGATGTTGCTCTTATTTTTGCCAATGTTTACTCTTACTTGTTCAACTTTGCATTCTTTAATGTCTGTAAATGTTACCCATATTAACGGCTCAATTTTGCCAATACGTTCTAGCTTCTCTTGTTTAACCCGAATTGTTGTCTATGTTAGCTCGGTTTTTTATGATGTTCAGTCTCATTTTGTCAAAATTTAGTTCTTACTTTCTCACCAAATGTAAGTCCTGTGGTCTCTGAAGTTCAGACTCAAGTGCTACTTGATGCGCACCTGGATACGTGCCATTGCTCAATTGCGGCAGGGAGTGAAACTGGCTGCTTGATGCGTTCGGCCCTGCAGAAGGGCTATTCCATGGTTCAGGGTTGCAAGAGCAACAGATTGTGTTTTTTGCCTCAAACATTTGGTGCTTATCCGCCAAACATTTGGCCCTTATCCGGCAATTTGTTTGTCCTTATCCGGCCCCGGATAAGGACAAAATTTGTTCGGGGAAAATAAGGACAAAAAACAACACTCCCCAATGGCACGGCAAGATGTTGTCCATATTTTCCCTCAAACATGTTGTCCTTATTTGGGAAAATGTTGTCCTTATCCAAGGCCGGATAAGGACAAATTTGTTGAGGGCCCAAAGGGTTCAGGGAGCCCGCCGTTGAAGACCTTGGGAGCCCGGACCCGGAACGGCTTGGAAACAGCGCCCACAAACTTGTGTCTCGCTGTACTGTGATGCTGACTGTATGATGTCTCTCTGACTCACTTTCAACGTTGCATGATACGCTCGAGTTAAACTTGGGCAGAAATTGACTCTGAAGCAAGCAAGAGGTTACGTTCGAGAATGAAGCGCTGGCATCGGACAACACGAGTTGAAGTTCGGGAAGAAGAGCTAACTTTGGAGAAAAAGGCTAAATTAGACAACCCATAAGAGTCACAAGAATCAACATAGACGAGCTTGAGTCTAAATTCAGAGAAACGAACAGTACATTTCAGAGGACAAATTGTAAATTTAATCAAGAGAAAACAAGAGTAACAATTCGAGAAAAATATAAAGATTGAGAAAAAAAGGGCACCATTTGAGCAACATGTAATCGTTAGAAGAAGATAAGAGTAAAATTTGGAGAAAATAAGTGTAATCATTGGAAGAAAATAGGAGCAACATTTGGAGAAAATAAGAGCAAACTTTGGAGGATATAGGAGGTAAACCTTTGAGAACTTAAGAGTAACATTTGGAGAACATAAGAGTAACATTTAGAGAACATAAGAGTAACATTTGCAGAACATATGCGTAGAAAGTAAAGAACATAAGGGGACAATTAAAAGGAAATAAGAGTAACATATTTGGTAAAGAAAACGTGGCAGAGCACACCCCTAACATTTTCCTTTTACCAAGCCACCCTTCACAAAGCGATCGGGAAGGGCAACACTAAGACAAACAAGTTCCATATAAGGACCTTTCGGACGACTCCCACATGCAGACACATGCCTACGCACATGTATGCATCGGTCAGTGATGTATCAGAGCGCCCTTTGCAAAGGGGAAGGGCTTCAACCCCCCTCCAAAAATGGCGGTGTCCCTTTCAAATTTGCTCCTCTCAAAACCAACCAAAACGGGTGTACTTTCAAATAAAGACAGACAGACCCACTCCATCAGGGGTCAACATTACCCAAGTCGATCTTTTCTTTCTGCTGTTGTTTCCTTTCTCTCTCTCTCTCTCCCCCTCTCTCTGTCTCAACTCCCGTCTTCCCTCGCCTGGATCAGATTGGAGCTGGTCTTCTCCGGAATGAAGCGCAGCACGCGCCATTCCTGACAGGGGTCCCACATGGGTCCCACTATTTTTCCCCTACCCGCTTTTTGAGGGTTTGATGAAGGATGCTTTTCCCCTGCAAGACAATGTCCAAAGTATACCCAAAGAAAGGGCAGGTAATTATTTGTAGTGCCGGGTACCAAAGAGATTTGGACCGCCTCAATATGGTGGCTGCCTTTGGTTCAGCATGTTCAAAACCAGCCTAAAACAGGGTTCCTTCAATGATGGACCAAGCACACCATATGCCGTCCACAAAGCTAATTTTAAAGGAAACTTGTCTTCCAGGTGCCGCCGGTGCCATGATAGTGGAAGGCCAAATGGATCCGCCTGCACTGAGAGCTTCTTGCGAAGCGCAACCTTCTGCCGCATCTGACCATTCTCCAACTGCTCAATCATCGTCCCCTGCCTCCCTCCGTCCCTTTTGCGAAATCCCCCGTACCATAAGGGGAGGGCGGGGGATCCCTCAATTCCATTTATTTACTCATCAAAGGAAAAATGAAACCACTCGTGGAGGTTTTGCGGGGTCGAAATTCCGCCACGCCATTTTGCGGGGAGGCAGTGGGGAATCAGCGTCTGTCGCTTGCCCAGCCTGAGGCCCCTGCTTCGAGGAGGCGTGGTGCGCAGTGACCTGGCAATGCGAGTGGCGACGCGTTCTGTGGGGCGACTTGTTGACGTTAAGCAGTAGCTACCAAACTAAGACCAGTGCCACCAGCCTTAAAGCAAACCAACCAAAAAGGAGACCTATGCCCCAAGATCAAACCAGCATCAAAAAATGAGAGGTTCATATATTTAACGGATTTTCATCCTCCAAATTGGGTCAACCATGGCCAATTTCTTTTCAGGGCCTTGGGAACCCCCGGGGATCGGCTCGTTCTCCACCCGCAGTCCCGTGCCCCCGAAGCGCCGGCAGGCTGCCGCGCGCGCCGCGCGCCTGCAGCTGGCCTCCAGCCACGGGTCGCCGCAAGAGCTCCCGGCCCGGCATCCAGATCTCCCAGGTCAGCGCCTGGCGAAGTTGCCCCGAAGGGTGGCGTAGGACCCCCCCGTGGACCCTGGGTTTGGCGCCGTCTGAAAAACCCCCATGGTTGGTTGGTTTACGGTCCTGCGGGTCCTTGGGCATGGACCCCGGGTTTGGTGCCTTCTGAAGGGAGGGGGGTAGGAGATATTTGTTTTTGTACCCTGGTTTTGGCATCGGGGTCTTTTGCCACTTTTGGTGAGAAAATTGGCGACCCCCTCAAAAGCAATCCTTCACTACAATGGGGTCGATCATTTTTCCAACAAGACCTCCTGGGTTTTGGTGCCTTTTGGGAATGATAAAGGGGTCCATGAAAAAGGGGGGAGGGTAGGAGAGATGCATCGTTTCTGGGTGAATTACTATATGTCCTAGGTGGGTGACCTTGCTATAATTCACCCATGTTTTTGGTTGTCAACCCTTTTTCCATGATCTATTTGTTGTGTCTTTTCGTGTGTATTGAAATACATATATATATATAAATATACATATATTATACATATATTACACATATAACTGGGGGTTGAGCAAAAGGACTTCTTCTGAAAACTGCCCTTCCGCCGCCCTTCCGCAAACCTTCCGCCCCCATTGTAAATCTACACACTAGTTATCACTGATTTTCGATCATTGTTTTCGGCTACTTGCCCTTCCGCATCTCCTCCGCCGCCCTTCTGCGTCTCTTCCGTGCACACAGTGGGAAGCTCATGCCATGTAAGCCTGGAAATTCGGAATACTGAATCGAATACATGAGTTTTAGCACGACGCCCAACTATGTATTACATATGTCTTTGTCCACTATCTATATATATATAAGGGATCCTTACACTAATTAACATTGCCTTGTCAATGGTGGTTTCCCTTTATGTTGGTGGAAAAAGCTATGTTTCAAATGGGCGAAATGTATCTTTTAAGGAGCCCTGTATACATATATATATATATCTTTTGAGGGCACCCCATTTGTGGGTCGCTTTAATAGGAAAACAGCAAAAGCCAACAATCTTGGGGGGTCTCTTACAAAACACACACACACATATATGGGTTTAGTTTTTATTAAGGACCCGCAATGGCGGACATCAGAATTCGCTGAGGGTTCATGTCCAAGCGAGTGTGAGGTGGTTCCTTGTCTAAACTCAGAGCCCTATAAGCGGCAACACAATTTTACGAATAGCTTATCCCTAGAAGCATGAATAAATGTGGCTTTAAGGTACCCCTGAGCTGGTGCCACCCCCGGCAGCAACCGGCTTGAAGTCTGGAAATCGGAACAAGCAGCTCCATTTGCCAATGGTACAGCGCCAATTACCTTATCGTTTACCAAGCCGCCTGAGCTTGGTTGCTGTTGACCCCTCTGCAAGAAGTGCAAAACTGTTTGTGGGTCCAATTCGGAAAATCCGCTTCCTGTTTCCAAAGATCCGTTAACAGCCATAAAGCTCACTTCCTGGACGGAAGGCCAAACAAAATCAAACATTTTGCGCTCGCCACTCGCATGGCAATTCCCAAGACCCCAAAAAAGTGACTAAAGTCCACTCGGCGGGGAGTAAGTGGCCACCTCCTGCGGCCGCCTCCCATGGATCGCGGCCCGTCCTCATGGCCCGGGTCATTCACCCACAGCGGCACCGCCGCAGCCAGAGGCGCCCGCCGCCGCGAGAAGTTCCGCGGGAAGCCGCGGAAGCGCGCCCGAGCCATGGCGCGCGGTTCCGCAAGTGACTGGACTGGCAGGATCTTGGTGGCTTTTTGTTTTTGATTTATTTATTTGTGTATTTATGTATTTTTGGGGGGGGGCATTGTCTTGAAATGCTGCTTATTGGGGATTGTCTTGAATGATGCTCTCCGGGGGGTTCGTCGTTTACGTGTTGTCTTGTCCAATTTAGGGCAAGTCTTTGGTTTTTTGGCTTTGCCTCCAAAAAATCAGCTGGCTGCCTTTGGGCTTCCCCCGAAAAGTGCGGCTTCCTTTTGGTCTCCCCTGAAAACAACCTGAAGGGTACCCACTCAAAACCAAGAAGCAGGTCATAAAACTAAAACTGTTCTGACATGGGACACGAAACCAACATTGCCGGGCCAACCCAGTGGATCCCCCTGCAAGGGAATTCACATTTTTGTTGCAGTCTCTCGCTTTCAAAAACCCAAGCCAAGCAACCTGCAAGCAAGCTCAAGCCAATGCAGATCAAGCTAGACAGGCTTGATCCAGGGTAGCGCACCAACCCCAATCACATTCTGAAGTACTGGGTTGCAAACATGGTTGTAGTTACAACCTACTTACTAAGTTGGTCCAACATCCAAGTGGGAGCCGAGATGTTGCACACAAGACCAGGACTTTCGCATCCGAAATTACACCAAACGTTTCGGCCGATCCCTGGCCAGCTTCTTCAGGTGTGCCGATCTATTGTGGGGTCAGAGCTTAGGTGCTTGCTTCTGAAAAACCGGAAACGGATACGCCTTCCCAGCAACCAAGCAATCTACACCCCTGCAAAGTATCACACCCACAAAAACTCGTGTACAAAAACAGCAGCATATTTGGAGGGGGGGGAATGCCAATATGCGGGGTACCCACCCACGCGTGGCTTCCTTTCTGCGATTTTCGGTTGCCCAGTTGCGCCCTGGGCCATCTGGGCCATCTGGGAGTCATTCGACTGCCCATTGTTGGGTATATGGGTATGGCTCAAAATTACAGAACTAGGGTTACGCAGGTTTTGATCTTTGTTTCCATTTACCCAGGTGCCATTTGGGTACATTTTATTGAGCCAGCCATATTTTGGGGGCCCCAAAATGGGTGGGTTTTCCTTTCGGTTCCGCCCTGGACCACAGAAAAGGGACCCTCAAAAACACATAGCCCACTTTGGTTTTGACGGTTTTGGGTTGAAAGGGAAGACATCCTAGGGTTCGGTCAGGAAAGGAAACCCTGATTTGCTTTGAAGCTGAACAAATGGATCGATCCTCCCACCAGCATAGCGCCTGTGAGAGGTTACCTTGAGCATAAATGGGACGATGCACATGAACCATGGGTCTAGAAAACGGTTTGTGGATCCACCCCTGCACTAAAGACTACTAAAAAGGACCTAGGGAGAAGAACAGGTGAAATCCACAAAAAAATGGCACATCCAAACCGTTTTTTAGAGCCGATTCGTCCCACCGGACCGAGGCCTGCGAAGATCATGCCGATCTCTGCCTGTCGCTCGAGAAGCTCGCCTTTTCGTTTGCTGCTCGGGTGACAATCCATGTTGCATGGAATGCTTGAACAACCTGCCCCAGGAATCTTTGAGCTGGCTTGTTGTCAGGGAAGAGACACATGCTGCACAGGTTGAAGCCTTCAAATTACCCCACGAGGGAAGCCTTGAACCACCAACACATGCAAAAACCACTGGGCAATCGCTGACAGAGTGCCTAGTTGTTTGCTGTGTTCTGCGCTCGCATGGTCCATGTAGTGCCTACTCATGTGGGCCAAAAGTGCCCTTTACGGTAGGGGTGGTCATCCACCTGCTAAGAACCCTCAAAATCCATTGTAGTTTATAGTGATTCCTGGAACTGGAGCCATAACCATAGGCTAAAGAAACCGGAGTTTTGACCATGAAGGGTCTCCCGCAACAGCAGTATTGACCTTAGCCTGCGGCTCTCTACGGGTTCACACGCTCCGATTTTCTGAGGCTCCTTCCTGCCTTCGGCGGGGAGAAACGGCTCGCTTTGTCTCTGGGGTTGGCGAAGCAAGCCAGCATTTTGATTGCGCCATAGCCGCGATTGTGAGGGACACAAAACGGAGGCTGAACTTGAAGAACGGGTTTTGAAGCATGTTTCTCTCACCCTCCGGGGGTCGCTTCAAGTTGCTTCTGGCCAACCCGCGCTGGTATTCCAAGGGGGCTGGAAAACTAACTGCTCCGAGGCTGAATGTATCTTTGCAGTTACTACGAGCCCAGGTGAGTCACAATCAAAGCCTGGTACAAAAATGGTGAACCCAGAGCCATGCTTCAAGAATTAGAAAGGCGGATATCCGAAACTATTTCCAGCTGGGACTGCCCCTGACTAACCTTCATCAATCCCCAGGTTTTGAGCGGCTACTGTTAAGGACATGTTCACGTATGAGTTTTGGAGGTATGCAGGTTATATACAACATATATGTGTATATATATATATATATGCACCCCCCGATGGATCTACCTGCTTTCTGATTTGCAGGCTATTTGGGAGATGGAATGCAGTTGTTTTAATTAGAACGGTCGATGCGGCTTGACCAGCATCAGCTCGCCTTAAGCAAGGACATCCTCTTCAAAACCTAGCTTGAAATAACAATTTCAACTATGTGATTTGCATTGAAAAAGAAAACCTAAGTGAATTATCTTTAAACATTAAAATTATACTAGAACTATGTCCTTATTAGATTGCAGTTAGTTCCAAATCGACAGTGGGGAAAATACTTCGGGAAAGGACAGTCTCTGTAAAATATGTTTTGAAGTAAGAATCCCAATTAACGATGTTCTTTAAAATGGAAATCCTGGTTAAATTATCTTCATGTCTAGACACAATATTAAATGTTGTTCACTGTTAATTTCTATTTGAATTGTATTTCGAAAATTGAGCAAATCATCGTGGAAAAACACATCCTTTGAACCTCGAATTTGGAACGAATCGTCAGTGGAAAAACCTATGCAAATTCTCGTTCAAACAAGACATTATAATAGAATTACGTCCTTATTAAATTCTATTCAATATATGCCAACAAGCAAACCGTTTGAACATCTAGTTTTAAATAACAATTTTGATTACAGATCTTCTTCGACAAGGGCATCCTATGTAGATTATCTTTATCAAAGGGTCTGTTCCTTCTCATATTCCATTTCAATTCTAATTAGAAAATTGAACAAACACAATCCTAGAAACAGATCCTCTTTAACATCATATTGCAAGTCTATGTTGAGACACGATGTCTAATTCATCAAAGTGATTGTTTAATACTTATCGAACAGTTTGAATTCCAAGCCTGAAACCGAGTTTAAAACGCAAGACACGGTGTGTTTTGTTTGAACAAAAGACGTGTGTCCAATGAAACTCATTGAACAAACATCTACTAAAAAAGCAAGTCCGATTCAAATACACGAAGAGTCAATCAACACCCTAAACCTGTCCTGCCTAAGGTGAGGTTTGGTCAAAAGATTCAGAACAGCTGCTATGTTGGAGCTAATGGTCCAAAGTGAAAACGTAAAATCATGGAGCCAATAGCACAAGAGTAAAAGCGCAAAGTTCTGGAGCCAATGACCCACAAGTTTAAAAGTTCTGGAGCCAATGACCCAAAATAATAAGAGAAAATATCTTGAGCCAATGATCCAAAAGTAAAAAAGTAAGGAACTGAAAAAACATGCCTGGAGCCAATGAACCAAAAGAAAAAATGTAAAACAAACCAGCCCATGGTCCTGAAGTAGAATGCTTTGATCGTGAACTGCAATACCTTTACTGTTTTACCTTGTTTACTTTTGGGTCATTGGCTCCATAACTTTACTTCTTTACGCATTCACGTTTGCGCCAATGGCTCCAACACAGCTGTTGTTGTGCATCTTATGACCAAAACTCAGATTAGAAATAGGACAGAGGCCAAACCGACTGAGTTCAAGATTATCTGGAACAATTTGGCCTGCAGCTTTCGGATTGTCCTTGGACATGCGCCTCTTTTTGCTGCTTTCCCCAAAGCCCCCAAAAAGGCAGAACACACTGCACATACCAGTGAAGGAAGGTAGATCCATGCGGGAGGGAGGGGGTTGTATACATATATATATATATACATACTGCCTTACAAGCTTCAATTTGTGGTACACATGCATCCAAACCTAAACACGCCCTTCATTGGTCACAAGGTGGTATATACATTCAGTCTTTGAGCGCAGTTCATGCGTCCAAGTTTGCGAGGCCCGGCCGCCCGCAGAGTTTTCCTCATTGTCTCCACGGCCCCCTGCAGGGCTCCACAGCTGTTAGGCCGGAAAACTCGTTGTGCGATGTCGCAGGCTCGGGCAAGGCACGGTCACAGTAGCCTTGCGAAGAGTGGCTTTGGCAGAGGCGCCACTTTGGCTTAGCGAAAAATACATTCTGGCTCCACTCCCTCAGACTATCATGGTAGTTTTCCAGAAGGCCACGGTAACTGGGCTGCCCTCAGATCCCCCGCTAAAAGTGAATCACTTTTGGTCGGTTAAATGGAAACTACCACTAAACACTGAAAGGCTAAGAAGCGATGGAACCGAATGGCTGGGAGCCACCAAGGTAAATGGAGCCGAGTCTTCCCAGGAGGTTCTGGGAGCTTCCATGGAATCGCCTGGAGGCGGGTACCAATGATTCTGGCTACCTTTGATTCCATCACGAACATGCCTGGGCATTGATAGGTTTCCATCACGAAGCTCTTGGGGCCCCAAGCGGCTAGAAGTGTGCCAAAAATATGAGCACAAGCAGGTCACCACACGAATTGCAGCTTTGAGGGAATCAAAGCTGTACAAAGGAGGCGCTTGGTAAAATCAAGGGCGAACTTTTCTCTTCATGTTTACCCCGGATTTTGGTTCTCCCTCATTTAATGGATAGGGGATGTGTTCCCTTTCAAAAGTGGTCTGATTGCCCACTATAAAGCCCAGAATCGGACACCCCCTAGCATAAGCCGGGGTTCATTAATCCTGTGCCACTTGGAGCTCTTGCCAGCTCGGCGCTCAGCCCAAAGTCACGTCGAATCTCGTGCCCCCTATTTGTAGGGATGGGCACATCTAGGCTGGGCCATCCCCCCGGAAACGAGACGAGAACTGTTACTGCAACTGCATCGAATCAAGCAAGTGGCTACAAAACAACTTTGAACATTTTGCTTACCTCACTTCACAAAAACAAAACCTAGACTTTTGAGTGCCAAGAAAGTGGTCTTTCCCAAAAAGCATAAGGTCCATGAACTCAGGCAGTGAGTTTCCCCCTACTCTAAATACCCGCTTTTTGACAGCCTGGTTCTCCATGGAAAATACCGACCTTTTTGGTGAAGAGTCGGACATCACAACCTGAACAGAGTTGGTATTTGGAGTAGGGGGCACCATTAACATGATGAACACCAAGAAGCTCCAGGTAGTTAGGACTCGGGAAGCAACTAAAACTTGTCAGGGCAACCCAGGGCAACCATCAAGAGCCGTTCGTCCGTTTGCCTCGGGGAAAAGGACGACCCATCTAGTAATCTAATCACAGAGAATTGATTCGCGCCAACGAGCGAAGGTGAGCAGCGCAGCATCACCCGGAAAAGAAGGATGGGCCTCCCATCCAATCAAACCATGAAACTAAACCTCTGTAATATATACATGTTAACTTGACATTGATTGCTTGCACGTGCATCCTCACTTTATCCAAAAATCAAGGGCTTGGTTCAAGAAAGACGCTGCCTTACAAGCTTTGGTGGCAAGATAAGCATCCATAACAAATACCTGCAAATGCGCTTGACACAGGGAATTATGGCTGTCAGAACATAGCCCTGGAGAGACTGTCTGCTGTACAGTCTTCAAATGGTGTGGGAACACTTCACTACCCCTCTTTTGAGAAAAAAACAAGGGGGCAAGTGAGGCCCTGCTGTCAGAGTCCCATCATGCTCTCTACCACTCACAGCTGTTCATCGGCAAGCGCACGTCGTCGCCTTCGATCAAAAACGAGCATCCCCAAATGGGTGCGTACGTATTTCTTTATATATACCCTTTGTGGGGTTGGTTCACAGGGACACCAAAAGAAAAACAATACATGTTGAAAGTCCTTTGAGGCAAACCCGAAAAGCAAGTGACTAACATCGTTTCCGGGAAGTCTTTGCATATATGTCCCTGGCACCAAGGAAACATGCACGGCAACATGGACGGGTCATGGTTCTGCAAGGGTCTAAACAAGCTCATGGCTTCATTCTTTAAGCACATGTTCAATGCACGGCAACCCGGATCCACGCGGGGTTGAAAGCGCTCCCCTCCAGAATTGCTTCCAGGTGTCTTTTGCACGCACAGAGGAAGCATTTGTCTGGAAGGCCGCCCACCGCCCGTTTGCACATTTCTTGAAGGTGGGGATGCGGGCACAAACAAATTCAGATGGCCCAGCCAGCAAGTAGGGGACAACGAAAACCCTGCAACTTGCGGGGGCTGATGTCTGGCGTACTCGCAAGTTGCATATTCATCAGTATACATATACACAGAGCATCATCCGCTCTTGGCCCAATTGCCATTCATAAACTGGAGATAGCGAAGCCACCAGTAAAGGACCATGATCCTGGATGATGTGCTTCTACCCAGCTCGGTGGAATTTGTCCAGGGCTCATCTTGAAGAAGCATGCAGCATGAAGCAATAAAAACACCGTGAGCTGAGAGGTCAAGCCAAAAGCGTGCTTTCCAGAGTGCCTTCTGAACTGTTGCGGGTTGACAACGAAAGGTCTTTGGACCTTCACTGAAATGACCTGCACATTCCACCCTCCCACCAATTCACCTGGAATCTGACAGGGAGGGGGTCCTGGTTTGGACCATTTTCCGAGTCCCCCTGTCAGGTTCCATGTAAATTGGTGGGCAGGTAACTGATTCCCACAGCAGAAAGTTGAACTTGAGGACAGACCGAACGCTGGCACTCTTGGGCATGCGGCACCAGGTGTCAAAGCTGCCTTTCTTGCAGGCATCGCCCTCCCCCCGCCCCCCCCCCCCGGCGACTCTCTTGAATCAGCAACGTCGAATTGGCAAAACTAAGCCGGGAAACCAGTCCGGGCCAAACACACCAGTGGAAACAAGCCTAAACCAACGGAAAGGCGTTGTTGTTCTTCGGGCCACAAGTAACCAACGTTTGTGAACCGACCGCGTCCAGCCTTTTCCCTTTGTTCTCCGCAAAAAACACGAGACAGTCAGGGCGCCTTCTCCCAACATTTCTCGCCTCCTCTTCGCCAGCCTGTGATACCCCATAAAAGTTGCAAACGGACCAAACCAAACAAATTGAC
>CAUJNA010003549.1:1522731-1582731 GCA_963377175.1 Effrenium voratum | reverse complement strand
CACAAACAGCACACGCAAACAACACACGCAAACAACACACGCAAACAACACACACATGGGGTTGTAAAAAAACCCCGTGACAATTTAGCTGTCCCCCAAACGTGTTATCGTTTTTTTTTACTCTTATCGTTTTGCAGGGGTTTGCAAAGTGCATGCTCAAATCAAAGGAAGGCTAGCACAGCGTGCAGTGACTGTAGCTCTGCCAAGAAGCTCAAGCAAGCAAGCGCGAGCAGCAAGCTAACTGGTTTAGTCAGACTCTGCGCTAGAGCTATCACTGTCAGAGCTGGAAGTACCACCCTCATCTTGAGGGGAGGCTTCCCCGCGCAACGCAAGGAGCTGCCGTTGCAGGCGAACCTTGTCGCGGGCTGCCCGGCGCGCCTTGCTCTGTACTCGTTCGTGAAAAGTTTTGACTGGCCGTAGACCATCGGGGGGCGGCCGCGCCTTCTGGCTTTCATGCTTGCGGCACAGCTGGGTGGTGTCTCCAGGGTTCGGCGGCTCAAGTTCCCAGGTCTTCTCTCCTTCCAGGTACGAGCGCTTCCACTCCAAGGGCTCTTCTCTGGTGTGCATCTGGATCTGATACGACATGGCTCCTTCAGCAGGTATTGCGATGTCCGAAAAGACCAAGTTGTGCACCACTGGTTTTTTCGCTCTGCTTGCAGGCTTCAAAGCCATCATGCAATATGTTCGTGTAATCTTGAAGCCAGTAGAGACAAACAAGCCAACTTCAGAAGCGCGATGAGTGCCGAAATCAACCTTCTCGCAAAGCCACCGTGGGCCTTCGGGGTCCAACGCCATTGCCTCATCCGCACCTGCTTTGAAGGCAGTGAGCAAATGGTCCAAGCTATGAATTGGCTTCTTCAACGCGTAGCGTCCAAGCCACCCGTGCATGCCTGTAGTCCCAAAAGCGCCGTCCAGCAAGGACTTGCCGTGCTGTTCGCCAAGGAAATTGACTCGCACGGTCTGCTTCCGCTGGAAGCACACTTGCATCACTCGGTGGTGCAATGACTCCGCGCTCCGAAAATGAGGGCCACAGTCACTGAAGAAATGAAGGCAACCAGCTCGGGACACATTTGCCATTGCGAGCACCTGCTCCAGCATAAGGTTGGAAGCCTCTGCAGTTTGCTCACGGATTTCTGAGATCAGCATCAAATAGGTTTGCCTCATCTTGGCCTCGTCTCCCGGCAGCTGTTCCCACTGAAAAACACAGCACCCGAAGCAGCTGATTGCATACTTCTGCTGGGCGTGCCACATGTCTCCAGTCTCTTGTGGCCCCACTGGCAAGCGTATCTTTTCACGCCAATCAAACACCAAGAGCGAGTCCTCGAGCGGCAAACCTTCAGGAGTCATCAACTTTTTCAAGCACTCCTGCTGGCGCCTTGCTGACAACATGTGCCACAAATAGCTGCGCAGCAAAGACCGATGTCCTCGGAGCAGCACCAGCGCCGGCGCTTCTGTAAATGTGTGCAGCTGTAATCGGTCGCATCCGCTGCGCTCTCGCTCCTCGCGGTACCTGGCGCAGTGAGAATTGATGTACTTGCACGCGGCGTCTGCCTCCTCTCCGCAGTCGGCAAAGTTCGAGGGATTGAAATGGTCAAAATAGTTCGGGTACACACTCTTGAGGTCATTCTGAACTGTTGCCCAGTCTTGGTGAAACCGTGGGACCAAGTGCCGCCAATAGCACTGGCAATGGCTGCACACATCTGTGTCGCGATGGCCTTCGCGAAAATCTGCAAAGTGCTTCTTCAACACCTTGTAGAAACTGGTGCGGCTGAACAGGCTTTGCAATTCCTCATTCTCAGACCACATGCGGGCTGGAGTTGCCAACAGCGACTGGCCAGGCACCACTCGTTCGTCAGCTTGGTCGCCTCTTGGGCGAGCTCGGCCGAAGCTGCCATCTGCATTCTGGTGGACGCTCGCCACCTTGCTGCCAGGTTTGGAATTCCTCTCAAGCACTGCACGCGTGACAGCCAGTGTCGCTGCAGACACCTTGCTAGGTGCTCCGCCTTGCCGGGATCGTTCCCATAGCCGCCGGCTTTCCGCCGTGGCGCCACCTTGGAAACGTTCGCCTTGCAGCGTCCTCCAAGCCCGTCTGCCAATGCAATAGCCGTGCTTCTGCAAGAAACTCCTTGGCCAGGTTCTCTCATTTGACATAACGAAGTCCAAGTCCGCAATGGCGATGCTTTGGAAACCTCGCTGCGTGGCCTCTTCTCTGAGCTTGCCAAGCGTCCGCACGATGACATTATCAACAACGGGCTCGTCGCGTAGGAGTTCTTGCTTCATGCCGGGGAAGGTGGTGTCGACCCGCGCCACAAGCTTCTTCAGCAACTTTGACACCAAGCCTCGCTGCTGCCGACCGTGGTGTAGCACCCGCCGGGCAAGGTCTGCAGCCGCGGAGCATCTCTTGCCAAGCGCTGGCTGAGCTCTCTTTTTTCTGGAAGTGCTTGCTGTCATTTTGCGCTTCCGGGGCGCCGACGCCCGGCTCTCCTCTGGAGCTGGGCTCGCCTTTGGCGCCGGTGCTTCCGCAGCAACAACAGCCTGGTCAACCACTGAGCTTGCGGCAGCCTGCTCGTCGCCCAGCACAGCCAGTAGACCGAGAGCGCTTTTGACCACAATGTTTCCAGAACCCTCCTCCAAATGGTAGTGCTCCTTCAGCGACTTGTTCTTCAGCGCGTTGAAGATCCACCTCTGCTGCTCCTTGGTCAAGTCCGCAAATTTGGCCTTGCCAGGGACCGCGCGCTGCGCCAGCGCCTTCAATCTGGGGCCCACTTGAGGGTGCTGCAGCAATGTCTTTTGGAGCCGCGAAACCGCAGCCGCATCCATAGCTCTGGGGGGGGCGCGCCCAACAAGAGCAACGGCAGACCAGAAAGCTTACCTTCAGTAGCACTAGCTAGCTGCACTTCTGTCCGTTGACACGCTTCCACGCCTCCGTGTAAAACCTGTAGCCAGAGCATAGGCATGTTGGCGATGTGGGCCATGCTGTGGCAAGTCACATTTTGTGACCAAACGTTATCGTTTTCGTTATCGTTCCGGTATCGTTTTGGAACCCCGTTTCGGGATGCTAGGCCTCGAGTCTGACCGCAGAACATGCGTGGACAAACTGCGCGCCTACAACTTGCCCGAGTTCCACTAGAAATAGTCTTCGGGGAGCCGGCGTTGCAAAACAGAGGTCCCAGGCTCGAATCCCCCTGCCGGCTCGGGTTTTCCGCCTCCTTTAGCCAAAAACATAGAAATCCCGGTGCATGGGGGTTTTGGGGCAATCCTCATATACATATGTATGCAACACACACACATAAATATATATATATATATATATATTTGTGATTTTATATTTATATGAACGAAATGGTGTCCAAACGCTTGCGCCAAAGTACAGTCAAAGTACATGGGCTCCGATCAGGGTACCCTTTCTCAGGTTCGTTTTTTTCAGGGAAGCTAAAAGGAAAACAAGAAATTGGAGACATGCCCTGTTTTGAGACATACCCAATTGCAAGCGCTCTGCCAAAAGCCCGGAGTCCCCCCACCAACTCGGCCGGCCTGGCCCCACGACGCAAATTAAGCTGCCACAAGTGAATGCGAACAGACCCCAGCCATATGAGCAATTCAAAATAAGTGGTTTTCCTTGAGGTGTCCATTTAAAACAGCCACAGAACACAATTACCCTGTCCACTAACATGGACCACCAGAGAGTCCCTTTTAAAGGAAAATAGTCCACTTGCGCCGAGCCACGATTTGTTGGAAAATCTCTTGGTGCCTACTAATGACATCCTCTGAGCTGCCAGTCGGCTAGTGCCCTCCGAACACCTGGTTTATTACTAAGGTGTGTTTTTGGGCTTCGTTGTCCAGAGGCGGGAAAAGGGCCAGTCAACGCTGCGTTCTTTTGCCCGTGTCCCCCGGCGCTTGCTGCAGTTACAAAAACTGCCCCAGAACCTGCTATGCACAATCAACCCAAGCAAGTGCCGCAATTGCAGGTGTCCCCGCTGTAATTGCTGAGCTTTCTGCGCTCCAGAAGGGAACGCGCGCGCCACACTGACAAGGCGCCCGCTTTGCGGTACACCGTGTACGATCGGCATCTCAAGCCAAAATCTTTCGCGGCTCTGACGCAGCAATAGCACAAGCTCCCACGCGGAATGCTAGCCTGGGTGCGCTCAGCTGACCGCACCTCGCCCCACTTCACTTGATGTCGTTGCCCCCCGCACACCTTGCAGTGCTCCGTTGGATTCTTGCTGTACGCCACGCGGCCTGTGTTGCCACCCTCCACATCAGTAGCCAGCTCCAAGATCAGCTGGCGCTGATCATCCGTCAGGGCAGCAGCCGCCTGCCAATCAACCCGATCAAAAATGGTGCTTCGCCGGCGCACGATGGGTCCGCTTCCCGAAGTTTGCTACTTTAGGGGGCATTAGAACTCATGGTTTGGCGTGGCTGTAAATGGCTTGTAACCAGGGACACAAACCTGAAACAAAGCACGCTGCTCTCTTAAGTGTTTTGCCGCGCCAAGCAAGAGGCGTCTTCCACGCGCGCGCGCGCGCGGACATGACCCGCCTGCAGGGCCTCCTGAAACTCCACTGGCTCTGGCATCTTTGCACGGAAGCGTTTGTACCCCTTTGTCTGCACGGGCGAAGTTTCCACAGCTGCAAACGGTCGCTTTGCGGGCGTGCTCTGAGCAAGAGGCTCTGTCAGCTTGGCAGCAGGTGACTGCAAAGCAGGTGCAGGAGCCTGAGCCGGAGCCGCCGGTGCAGAAGTAAGAAGTGCGGGTGCCTGAGCCACCGGTGCAGAGGTGAGAGGTGCGGGTGCCTGAGCCGCCGGTGCAGAAGTAAGAAGTGCGGGTGCCTGAGCCGCCGGTGCAGAGTGAGAGGTGCGGGTGCCTGAGCCGCCGGTGCAGAAGTAAGAAGTGCGGGTGCCTGAGCCACCGGTGCAGAGGTGAGAGGTGCGGGTGCCTGAGCCGCCGGTGCAGAAGTAAGAAGTGCGGGTGCCTGAGCCGCCGGTGCAGAGGTGAGAGGTGCGGGTGCCTGAGCCGCCGGTGCAGAAGTAAGAAGTGCGGGTGCCTGAGCCGCCGGTGCAGAAGTGAGAGGTGCGGGTGCCTGAGCCGCCGGTGCAGAAGTAAGAAGTGCGGGTGCCTGAGCCACCGGTGCAGAGGTGAGAGGTGCGGGTGCCTGAGCCGCCGCCTCCATGGGTGCCTGAGCCGCCGGTGCAGAAGCCAGAGGTGCGGGTGCCGCCGGCGCTGCAGCTGAACCAGCCGGCGCGTGAGCACACGCCGCTTTCTTCGGCGGTGCCTCCTGAGGACAGGCCCAAGAACACTCTGTGCGGCTGCCAACTACTGGTTTTGGGGAGCTACTAGTCCGTTTTGAAGCGGGGGCCCTAATGTGTCTTTAGAGCCACTGGCGGACCAATGGCCAGTCCTGAAGCTTCCGCATTGTTTTTGAAAGGCACGATGATTCCAGCCAGGCGTTCTGGTAACTCGGCCAAGCAAAACAGATTGGGTCACATGCGAATCCAATCCTCTGAGCCACACTTCTCCCTCATTAACTGCTGACACGTGGCAGGATGCACACATGGTGCGAAGCCCTCGGCCGAAACTCGTTGGTCAACATCTCGCTGTCCTTGGGCGAGATGCAGTCCCAATATGCGACTTACACAAATACACACACACACAAGCATGCCAATGGTGGCACTGATGCTTCCCACCCTGCCGAGAGTCACACTGCGTTGTCCAAACGGCCCACTTTGCGCTCCATACGGCGGGCTTCATTTTGCCCGTACCTTGCAACCAGTATTCAAAATTGATGCCAATTTGGTGACAGTCCTCATTCTGTGCACCAGTGCTGCCAAATCACAGGCTTTGACGTGGCACACGGACGGCACGTCCAATGCCGGAGGCTGGCACACCGACATTACATCCACAGCCGGGGCCATGGCACCCAGCAGGCAAAACAGCACCTATAAGCCCAAAGCCACCTCCACAGCAACATCCGACAAGATGGAAAGGTGCACTTCAAACAACCCCATGAAAGCCCTGTTATCGTTTTTTTTTTTTACTCTTATCGTTTTGCGGGGTTTTTTAAGCAAGCGCCATTCAGGGGCACGTCCCTTCATAATTAAAAGGCGCGGGGTTATTTTACAATCCCACATAACACACGCAACACACACACAACACACACACACAACACACACACACAACACACACACAGAACACACACACACACCAAGAAAACAAACCAACACCCACACATACAAAACAAAGACAACCAACAAGAAACCAGGAAGCAAGCAAGTTAGGCCGACACAACAACCGAGAGGGCAATGGATGAGTGGCAACTGCAACTCACTTTCTGAGTGGACTGACAACACATGACGAAACTTAATGACACTTGTTGTTGGCCACTACCTGGAGTCTCCATGACCCTTAACAATGGGGTCATTACCCAAAATAATGGGGTCATTGACCCATTTTTCAAATGGCATGGAGACTCCAGGTACAAAGGTCTTACAAAGAAACTCGCCCATGCACTCAGGGAGTGAGCATCAAAGAGGAAACGTCCCGAACATAGGTGTCTTTTTTGGAAAATAGATGGCACTGGTTCAGATGGAACCCGTGCCATCAATTTTTCTATAAAACTAACCTAAAAAGGACACCTATGGTCCCGAAATGACTTCGAGGGATTCTTGCCCAGGCTCGTGGCCGTAGGCGCACAAAACTTTGACCTTGCCCTTGCGTGCTGGCGGTAGGGCACTCTCAAAGAGCCCACGCGGGCATTGGCCCGGGTAGTGCCTCGGCTCGTGGATTTCTGGCTACGAGAAGTAGGGATTGTGGGAAACTCAGGGATCCCATTCCCTTCCTACTGGGTCGTGAATTTGGCCCGGAAAAAACGACTTGGCACCCCGAATTAGTTGGCATCCGGACCCCCAACATGGACACACTGGTGTCCTTTTGAAACACACGCTCATATCAAAGGGGAACCCTTCCAAAAGTCAACGGGTACCACAGGAGGTCTGGTGTGACATGATGTATTCATCAAAAGCAGTGCTTCCAAAAATCATTAAAAGGTAGGTGACCCAACAGTATGTGACCAGGTTTTACCATGGACACTGTCTCTTATAGTGGCTACATGCCTGGAAGCACGCACGTAATGAGTTTCCCGGTTTCCCCTATGTCAAAATGGTAAAGGGCCCCACTTCCTCATTGGCAAACAAAGTCTGAACTATGTATTTACCATGCACGCAAAAGGTCTTCCCAAAAACATACACTAGGTCCTCCAGTAGGGAGCTTAGAATAAGGGTACTTTTTTTTCTCGGTAGTCTATTTGAGTAGGGGAACCCTCCCCCCAAAAAAGGGGGACCTAGAAAGCTTGAACTATGTATTTACCATGCACTAAAAGGTCTTCCCAAAAACATAACTAGGTTCTCCAGTAGAGAAGAGAGAATAAGGGTACCCTTTTTTCCGGTAGTCTATTTTAGTAGGGGAACCATCCCCCCAAAAAAGGGTAAGATGGCACTACTGAGGGACCTAAAAAGCTTGAACTATGTATTTACCATGCACGAAAAAAGTCTTCCCGAAGACATACAAAGAACTCAAGGCACTGAGCGGAATCCACCAGGGCGCTGGATCAAAAGCACCGTGCCCGCTGTGTTGTTCCGCGCCCGCTCAAGGAGCAGCCTTAATGTCGCCGCCATGGGCAGCTGCAATCGGCTGAGCCTTCTGCCGAACCCAAAAAGGCAAGCTGGGCGTTGAATACGGGGATTGGACAAATCAGCAATTACCCACACCCTGTAGAATTCCCTCTAGAATCAAAATGGGAGAAAAACATATTTTCTGCAAATGTAAGTTCCCTAAGGCTCATGACCCCTCCAACGCAGACCCCTGGGATGGAGAACCCCGACCACATCCTCATGGGCCCTCACAAACAACCCATGTTGAGAACCAAGACATGTTTTGAGAAGATGTAAGTTGAAACCAATCTACCTCCCCGGGGAAATGGATGGGTTTCCCTGGTAGAAACCATCTATTTTTCTAGCAAAAAGGACACCTGCCACGAACAATTCTCTGCCCAGGGTGAATCCAGGAACTCAGGGAGATTCTTAGGGTGGTATGGAACGCTGTTCCAGTCAATGCCAGAAAGGGAACTACTGGACCTAGCAGTTGAAACCCATCTATCTTTTTGCGGCAATCCGAGTGGCTCCACGCCAGCCTGCGCCACCGTTTGCAGGAAGGCGTCGCCAACGGCCTTCCCCCCGCACACCAGGTCCTGAGAAACGTCGGCTTCTCCCAAAACCGAGTTCTGAGGGAACTTTTCCCTTGGCATGGAACAAAACAGCCACCTACTAACAAAAAGCCACCCTTTCTACTTGGAACCTCCAATTCCCTATTTTCTACGCTGGAATTAGGACCCATGCAAAAAAAATGGCTGGTGAAAGTGGAAAGCAAAGGGAACCCCAAAAAAGCAAAAAGCAAAAAGGGGAGCTGATTCTGGGAACTTTTCCGAGGGTAGACGGATCCCCCCTACCTTGAGGGGCCTGCGGGTGGGGAGTCCGGGGCCCAATTCTATTGATTACTCTTCCCCACAAAAGGGAAAATGGGTTGCCATAAATGGAGCTCTCCAGGGGTCACCCTGCCCAGTTCCATTTTGAAGGCGGTGGGGATGTGGCGTATCCACAAAAAAAGGGACCAATCAATTTCAATAAATGAAGGAACACAGACAAACAGCACGGAGCTTGTCTCTTGCCACCATCACCCCTTCAGCTTTGCAAGCCGCACTCCTTTCTGGCGATACATCGCTGGCCAAAATGTGGTTGAACTTTGGAGCCGAATCGGTGGTTTGGTGGTGAAATGGAGGGGGCCCCCATTAAACTCTCTACAAAAGCCAGTGACCCAAATGCCCAAACCACCAATCCAGACCACCAACTAAGCGATACCTGACAAAGGCGAGACCAGCCCTTTCTAAGGCCGATGTTGACGATTATGTCTAGCAAAGGTCCCAAAAGGTGATCGGTTTTGGGATTCGGGACCTCTAGAAATCCAAGAATTTAGCCCCACAAACCCCGGACACGTTCTCCTCATTCGGGGTTTACCTGGAGGGGTATGGTCAAGGGGTCTGGTCAAAGTGGACCAAACATGAAACAAAAAGAACCAACCATGAGCCAAAAAACAAACAAATGATCCAACCATGAGAAAACATGGGCCAAACGTGGATGAACAAAAAAGCACACAGAATGAACAACATTGGAAAACAACAAAATCAAGTCAAGAGGGCCGACTGCAACCAAAAATAGGAAAACAGCTCAGGTGATATCCCCAACAGATTGCGGTGCTCTTTTTAGTCTCGCAGAACCCTTGTGGAACCCTGGTGGGCCCTGGTGGAACCCTGGTGGAACCCTCGTGGAACCTTACCTCAGGGCCGCCCGGGACCAGCCCGGAGCCTATCTGGGCTGAGACCCCAAAGCTTTCAGCTATTGGAGAATAAGGCATAAGGGCTAAACAAGTCTTGAAAAAAGTTACGGTACTCTAAGAAATCAACAGAAAATCAAAGAAATACCAAAACAGGAAAACAAACGGGAATCCTTACATTGTACACCTGAACATTGCAACTTGTAAATGGTGTTGTTTCCCTTCATTTTGGTGTTGAAAAAGCCATGTTTCAAATGGGCGGGCAAAATGATTTTCTTTTAAGGGGCCCTGAAAAAGAAGGCAGAAATTGGAGAAACAAGCTGGTCAACACACCACCCGCCCTGCAGTTGGAGTGTCTGCCAGGCGCCGGCCGGATTGATCCCCGCCGATGATATTGGGGTCCACCTGGCTTGAGATCGCTGCGCTGAAAGCCCCGAGACTTGGGTGTGGCTCAAAATTAAAGAGCTGGGGGTTACGCAGGTTTAGTCATTTTTTTCCATTTACCACGAGGCCCTTTTGGGTACATCTTTTTGAGCCACTGCCACTTGCGCCCAGGGGATGACTTTTAAGTAGGACCGGGGTCTTTGTCACTTTCTGGGAGTGCATTTGATTCGGTTGCTACATCCTGTGCCGGCAAACAAACCTTATGCCCCAAAAAAACTCTGGCTGCATACAGTGGTGGTAACAAGAAAAGGCCCAATTGCCCTCAGCCGGGCCACTAAAAGGGACCAAGGGGAAAAGGTGGATTCGCCACGGGGAAGTGATAGTAAGTAACCAGGTATGTTGATCAGGCATCCTTACACTATACACCTGAACATTGCCTTGTAAATGGTGGTTTCCCTCTCTTTTTTTGGCAAAATGTATCTTTTAAGGAGCCCTGTTGATGTTTAGGTTTACGTGACGGGTTCTTGTCTGTCTAGTCCTACTATAATGAAAACTGGATTCTTACAGTAAAGCAATCCATCTGGTTTCCCAAGGGAACACCACATTGTGCCATCGTGACTCTTTAACCTTTAAATAATTTAACTAAGGTTCTTGTAGGATGCAGCCAAGAACCACATGCTCTACAACTGAATGCTCGATTATTCCTCAGATAGCTGAAAGCTATAGAGCTTCTTCCTCTTCTACCTTCTAATAAAGAAGGGAAAGTGATTTGCGAGATTGACGGTTGGGGGGCATGCTGTTTGGGGTGTTGGTGTAGGTGCTGTGTGGGGTGCTGTTTGTAGTACAGGCGCACTTTATTTGGATTGACGGTAGGGTGCTAGGGCATGCCGTTTGGGTGCTGGTGCAGGTGCTGTTTTGGGGTGTGCAGGTGACAGTGCAGGTGCACTGTTGCAAGATGGACGGTAGGGTGCTAGGGGGCATGCAGTCTGGGGTGCTGGCGCAGGTGCTGTTTTGGGATGAGGTGCTGGTGATGGTGCGGGTGCATATTTGCGAGATTGGCGGCCGGGTGGTTTGGGGGTGCCGTGCTGTTCGGGTCCGGATGGTTTTGAGGGGCTGGTGACGGCCACTTGTGTTTTTGCGAGGTTGACGGCAGGGTGCTAGGGGGCATGCTGTCTGGGGTGCTGCCGCAGGTGCTAAAATATTTTTGGGATGCGCTTTGGCGTCTTATTTTTGGATGCTGTTCGGGGTCTTGGTTGAGGTGCTCGTCGGGCGGTGCTGTTAGAGGTGCTGGCGTGCAATCGTTGGCACGTGTTTCGCTTCTATGCTGGTGTATTTTTTTGCGGGGACATGTGATGTTCTGAGTGGCCCAAGGCAACCTTTAAGGGAACCAGCTTTCAGGTTGGCTTTAAGTAACACAGGGCCCAGAAGGTGCTGCCTAACTCCACCCATGATGGACAGTGACAAAGTGGGAACCCTTCTTAAGGGCATAGAATAGGACGGCCCATGTGTGGTTCCAGTCTCCCCCGCCCCCCATGCTTGACATAAATGCGAGTCAATGCAGGGGAACCCTTCCCCAAAACAAATGAAAAAGGGCGCCACTGGGCAACAAAGAAAATGATCTTCCCAAACAAGGTGAAAGTGCAGGAACTCGGATGTCAGCTAAATTTAAAAGAGAAAACATGTACTGCGGATGGTTCGTTGTTGGAAACAGGGTGCCCCTGCATCCCCACAGCGGGTTCCTAAGCCACCCTTGGAATTCCCTTGGGCCTTGCCGTTGGTGTCGATGGCGATCACCTCGCGAAAACAAAAATCGCCAGGGGGATTTCGGGAGCACTGAAAAGGTATTGTCCCTATTGGCTTTGAGCTTAGAATAAGGGTACCCTTTTTGCTGTAGTCTATTTTATCAGGGGAACCCTATTTCATGGGGGCTGGGGGGAGGGGGAGGGCCCAAATAAGCCCTTTATTTAGGCCTCATTAAGCGCTTAATCAAGGCTTATTTGGGATCCCTCCCCCTCCCCTCCCTCCCAGTCCCCATGACTATTGGCTTTCAGTTCAATCGTGGATAAACGAAAGCAATTTCGCACCTAAGAAAAAATATGGGATTATTCCTCTCTAGGTCCTCTAGTAGAGAGGTTAGAACAAGGGTACCTTCTTTTCTGCGCTCGATTTTAGTGGGGGAACCTTCCCCCTCAAAAAAAAAAGGTAAAAGGGCACCTAGCTGGGGCCCGCAACTACCAAGTTGTTGCTTCCCCAAGTGCGAAATGGATAGCGCCCATCCGCAGGTCACCCCAAACGGTTCATTTCCCCCAAGGCTGCCGGGTGAAATGTCTGTGAACCCGGACCCTAGCCAAAGACCCTAAAGTATAGAACCTGTTCTGAAGCGAGGAACCACCCCCTCTGGCCAAAAATCCGAGCAGGGGGTGACTCAGGTCAACGTACTTAGCACAATCCTGGTTCTATCGGGTAGCTTGAGTTATTTGTTCATTATAACCATGCTTGTTGCACCTACTTACCTGGCGTTGGTTGGACATTCAAGTAAAACACATGCCATGACTCGATCAAAATTAACAAAAACGGGAACCTCACTTCTTCAGTGGAGCCCAAAAAGCCACCAAACCTTTCGTAGATCACCCAAATGGTCCAACCCAAAGTGACTAAAGTCCAACTGAGTCTCAAGCTCAGTTGCTCAGTTGCCCCTGAGGGCCCTGGAACTGAAAGGCGATCACCTCTTGGGGTCAGGACTAAAAATGGGTGCCAAAATGGGACGATTCGCTCGGAACAACTGAGCAAGTGACGAGACTCTTCTTGTCCATTTGAGTGACTCGTGTCTTCGTTTCGGGGGCCCCACAAAACCGGTCCGCCGGTTTTCCGCCGGTTTTGCTGGTCCATTTTAAGCAACACAAACAAAACGTTGGCCTTGATTCTGGGGGTAACGTTCCCCATTCTCAACCCAGGGATCCGAATCTTTCCAGAAAACCACCGAAAACCCTGGGGGAAATGGCTGCAGTCAACCCCTAGATTGGTGAGCAAAACGGAGATGTTGGCGCCTCAAGGTTTGCTGCTGGAAGCTCGTAGTGGTAGTTGTAATCCGGCAGCCAGTAGTGATCCGTGCTCCTGCGGGAAAAAATGCAAAACATGCGGACCATCACCCCCCAACAACTGCTTGTTGGACAGTACTTGGGAGTTTGAACATGGGAAAAAGCGGCTGTTGGGAGGTGCTGGAAAGCTCCCATTTTGAACCCTTTTGTTGTTGTTTTTTTTTTGGGGGGGGACTGCAAGAAAGGGGGGGATCAAGGTCTGAAGCTTGCGGGTGATCTGTGAGGGAATTGGAAGCGCCGAAACTCATGACATCCACGGAGTCAACGGAAAAGCGTCGGATGCCCCGCCTGGGTCTGTCGGGGTACTTGTCCCTGTTCAGCTGGTGGCTCCTCACTTGCGGACGGTGGCCATGAAATGGTTTTAGAATCCTGGCCCCTGGGTAGAGGGCAACCATAACGGGCTCTTAGAATGGTTTAAACATGATTCAACATACGTGTCAGCAAAGGTTGGCCCGTGTCGCCCTTGAAAGGTACTTGCGTTTACCGCTGTTTGTATTGAATCGGGCATGAATCATGATCCCTGACAAAAAGAATCAATCTCGAGCCCTGTAAGTCTAAGCAAGAACAGAGTGTTGTCGTCGGTTTTTTCCGAGGTTCTGGCGGGGTTGGGGTTCGGGGGTTTGGGTTCGGGTGGTGGGGCGGGGTGGGGGGCTGGTTCCGGTTGTTCGGGTTGTTGGTGTGGTGGGAGGCGGGGAGGGGCACTGGGGACGCCAACTAAACCATCCCTACATGCCCTCCCTACATCAACCAAACTCACCTGAAACCAATGCCTGACCCCCGTTGACCAACCCCGAAACCAACCTGGACCCATTGGCAATAGAAACCAACCCTAAACCACCGTACCACGAAACATGCCCAAGCCAACCCAAACCCACTCCCCTAAACCCCCAACCCTAAACCACCCTTAGACACGCCGTAAGCCAACCCTGAACCCACCCTGAACCCACCCTAAACCCACCCTAAACCATCCCTAAACCATCCCTAAGCAACCCTAAACCAACCCTAAACCCACCTTAAACCCATTCTAAGAAACACTCACCCTGAACAACCCTAAGCCCAACCGGGTAACCAACCTACACAACCAAACCCTGAAGCCAACCCTAGACCAGCCGTACAGCAACCCTAAACCATCCCTTTAAACCATTTTAACCCCACCAAAACTAAGCCTAGACCAGCCCGAAACCCTAAAGCATTTCTCAACCCACCCTAAACCACCGCTAAGCAACCTAAGCCCACCCCCAACATGCCCCAAACCAACACCAAACCCACCCTAAAATGACCCTTAACCCACCTCAAACCAACCCCAAAGCACTACACCAACCCCTAGAAGCTAACCATAAACCCTCCCAATTTTTCTCTAAACCTATCGTAAAGCGGGCCAGTCGGTCGGGCGGAGGTCTTTCTTTCCTTTTTGCACGCGGGGGGGTGTTCGGTTTCGGGGGGGGTTGTTTCTGGTCGGGTTCGGTGGGGTTTGGGTTCGGAGTCGAATGTGTGTTGTGTTTTTGCCGGGGCTCGGGTTGGAATGTTTGTGCTTTTCTTTCCGGGGGGGGGGGAATCGGGCTAGGGGTTCATGGAGCGGAATACATCTTATGAATTTAATAACTTACTAAGTAGGCTCTCTTGGCTTCATCAAGCCTTACCAACGCTCCCCTACTAGGTTGCTTCCTGAAGTCTACAGGTTGTTAGGTTCAGTTGCCCAAAGGGCCCAGGAATAAAGGTTGACCTATTGGGACCGTGGCTAGCAATGAACCACAAAGGGAAACTAACAGCTCAAAAGGTCGGCTTTGGGCAAGTGAGCAGGCTTTCTGTAGCTTCAACGGAAAAGCCGAGTTTGTCAAACCAACAGGTCCAAGGAGAGTTGTGTCCCTTCAAAACCACAAACAAAGGCTCGCTTCCCGAGTGTGTTTGCCAGAAAAAGCCCAAGCTTGCTATTTATCACGAACATGGCAACCAACCCCCGGCTCCATGAACTCAGGGAGTGAGAGGGGTACCACCTCAAAAAAAGGAGCCATGCATTTGTAAACCCCACAGGTCCATTTGCTTTTTTGCCCCGTGAAAACAATATCATGATTCCCGCGGTATGTCTTATTCTCTTTAAAACTCACCAGGGAAAATATAGAACAAACCAAAAGTTCTTGCAGCCCCAAAACCTAAACACAAACAGAAAAAAGAAAAGGATAACAAATAAAAAAAGAAACCGAAAAGCAACCAAAAAAAACCTTGTAGCACAAGACCGGCGAAGCATTTCTTCACCCACCCACCCCTGAACGCCAGCGCCAGGTCTCGCGTAGGGCTGGCGCTGCTTCCCGACGAAGTTCCGCGGGGCCCGGTGGGGGCAAAAGGCGTGGGGGTCGTTGGAGCCGAAGTCGTGGTTGCCGTACCTCGGCGTTTTTTTGTGTTTGTTTTGTTTTTTTTTGTGTGTTTTTTCGTCTTCTTCTTTTTTGGTTTTTTGTTGTTGTTTTCCTTTTTTTCACGGTTTTTTGTTGTTTTCTTTTTCTCGGTGGGGCTAAGCCTTTTGCGGCTGAGCTTTTGGGTGTGGGGGTGGTGTGGGGTGGGGCTTGCAGGTGGGGCTTGGGCGCTTGGGTGACGTTGGAAGCGTTAGGGTCTCAGGGGTGGAGGTGGGGGGGGTTGGGGGTGGGGGGGCAGGGAAGGTGGGGGTGGGGGGCAGGGGGAGGTGGAGGTGGGGGGGTGGTGGTAGAGGAAGCTTGGTTGACGTTGGGTTTAAAAAATTGTCAAATTTTAGCAGCTCAGTGGATTTGACCCCCTTTCCTTTTACCGAGGCAGGCAGGGGGATTTTTAGGGTCAAGGGGGTTGAACCCCAGGGTAAAGGTGATCTGTCTCAGAAAGGAGTTGGTACCCCTTTGGTGGTGTCAAAAGTTTGTGATTTCGGGGGTCCACGAACAAAACATACACACACACACCCATACGGGTGTGAATTTAATTATTTTGGGGCCACTAAGAGTTGAACACCAAAAAAGAAGAAGCGAAAAGCTGTGGAGGTTTGTGGGGAATTACCAGAGTCGGATTCCCTATGACTAATCATCACTTAAGGGTTCTGTGGCATCACAAAGCTTGGCCCTAAAACCAAGTTTTCCCCAACCAGGGTGATCAATTGGTTGTGCCTTGTGTTGTTTGTTGGGTTCAGGGTGGTTTCTTTGGGTCATTGGGCTGGGTTCAGGATCCCGGTTTCCCTGAAAGACCTCAAGGAACAGGGGGGTCTTTAGGCCTTTGGAATCCTAGGGCTCAGCCACCTAAGCGATTTGGAGGCAATTCGCTGAGAGTTAAGCTGCATGGCATAGCAACAAATGGTTGTGGGTCAAAAATATGTACCCAACATGGCTTGCCCTGGTAAATGGCACATGGACTAAAACCTGCGGCCCCGGCCGAATCGGTGGTTTGGAGGTTAGTGGAGGGGTGGTTTCCCGTCTACAAATTCCAACCCTTGCTGTGGCAGCAAAACGCTTTGCCTTTTGGCTGCCCCCTACCAGAAAATGTGAACAGAACCAACAAAAAAAAAAACAACAACACCCCAAACATGATCCCACCATGGGGCGCATAGAGGGTTCAAAGGCTGATAGTATAGGACCCATGGCCATTGAGGGCTGAATTCCCAGAACTTGCCAACAGCCAAGTCCCTTCTCCTGAAACCAAAAAGTTCCACTCCAAGTCCCCACTCGGCATCCAGGTCCCAATCCCTCACCCAGGTGGTAACTCTTCCGAGGTGCACGGAGAGCCAGGGCACATGGAAAAAGGGGCTCGCTTGGTCGTGGACCCCGTAGGGCTCTGCCCAGACCTTGTCCCAGGCCGCAGGGGTGGCCCCCGTCCAGTAGAAGTTGTCCTCGGCAGGTTGTGGGAGGCCGAGACGCGAAGTGTTCAGCCCAAAAGGACCAATTTGGTAGAACATGTGGCCGTGGCGAAATCGGAAAAAAAAAAAAAAAAAAAAAAAAAACATAAACACGGAAAAGTCCAAAATGGCGCAAGCCCGATCGGTAAGTGGAAACATGGGTACCAAAACCTGCGGTTTGCCCCTCCTGTTTAATTTTGAGCCACACCCATATATCCGTCCGTCCCAAAGCCTGTCTCCACCACAATTAGTAAGGCCTTATGTGGGAATTCCGTTTGGAAAACAAGGGGTTGGAATCCAAAATATACCCTCCCTCCCACTCACATCGCATTTGTGGGAGGGCAATTGGAGGATCATGTTCCTCTTGCAGGGACCCCTGTCAGTTTCCTTCTGACCTGAATCAAAATTGGTTGGTCCTTCACCAAAATAAAGGGGTCAGCCTCCATTGTTTGATTCGTGTCAGCAGGAGACTCCAGGTACCCTCACTCCCATGTTGCCATGGCCTGACAGGGGTCCCTACAAGAGGAACATGATCTTCCAGGTACCCTCCCACAAATGCGATTCCCTTCTTTTCCAAACGTAACTCCCACATAGGGCCTTACTAATTGTGGTGGAGACAAGGGACCGGGCGAGGTTTAGACTAGATCCTATGACTTGCTTGGAAAGATGGGTGCGGTTTGCTCAGGCCGCTGATGCCAGCACATCTGCTGCCCTGACCGAATCCGAAGTTAACATAAGGTTTAAGGTCTGAACTCACTTCTGATCGAGCGCATTGGCAAAAACAAAGGTCTAAACTTGTTGATTGCCACTAAAGTGGTCCAAACCCACAAAGTGACTAAAGTCCGAAACGGAACTCAGGGAGTGATCGAATTAAAGCTAGGATGTGGCTGGTTCTTGGATAAGTCTATCGGGAACTCACACTTTTATGATTTGGGTCCGCAAATGGGGAAAACCCGTTTTGGGGAGTGATTTAAAGGGCAACCAAAAAGGAAACCAAAATGGTGGTAGTCCTTTCGGTTTCCCTTCAAAACCAACCAAAAAGGGGGTATCGTACCATGCAACTCAAAAAACGACGCACCAAAATATCCATAGATCTATAATCAGTGGTTCTCTCTGTGGCTTCCAAATGAAGACAACCAACCAACCAAGACGGGGTAACTAAATAAAACAACTCTGGAACAGAAGGCTTCCCTTTAAAGCCAACCAACATGGGTACAGTACCAACTGAGCCCAAACTGAGCAACGACCCCTTTCTTTTGGGTACTGACCCCATGTTTGTTTCGGGTCAGAAGGAAACTCCAGGTGTGTTTTTTTGAGGAACCCCTTTAGGGGCCAACTCCGCGAAGTGTCCCCCACAGAAGCGATGAAGAGCAGCTTCTTGCCCGCCAGCTTCTGCGCCTCCGAAGTCGACTTCAGCTGAGTCACAATCAAAACCTGGGTAAGTGAAGGTTAGTAAGGGCCAATCCCAACCATAAACAGCTGCGGCCGCCTTCTTAATTCTTGAAGCATGGTTCTGGGTCGAACATTTTAATACCAGGCTTTTATTATGACTTCAGCTGGCAGTCGAAGAAACTCCCCACCTTTTTCCCGTCGATTTGGTTGGCCTTTTTGGTTTCCTAGGTCCAGTGGAGAGGTTAGAATCAGGGCACCCGTTTTTTTTTTTCTGTAAAAAAAAACTCCCCCAAAACGGGGGAGGAAGGGCACTGGGGGACCTAGTTTCCCTTTTGTTTAAACCGCGGTTTGGTTTCCCAACACTTCAAATGACATCAACCTTGGCGTTTATGGCACATCCCTTATTCATCAACAGGGGTTTATCATAAATAGGGTTTTCACTGCTAGGCTAAACTTAGACCCCCTGCGAAAAGGTGCTTGTTTCTAGGGACAACGAAGCCCCCCAAAAAACAATTTCTAAAAATAACAAATGCGAGCACTTATATAGACTGGAAAGCTAGGTCTACCAATGACTCGGTTGGCCTCCGCAAAAGCCGGGGCTTAAGGCGTGAAGAAGCCACCTACAGCAAATGTTTCAGGAAGCCAAACCTGGTCTTTGTAGGTACTTCGCGAACTTCCTGGACAAGTGTGAGATGGTTTCTTGGATGTTCACTTGAGTCACAATCAAAACCTGGTAAAAACATGGTGAACCTCTCAATGGGCCCTAGTCCTTGGCCTTGTTTACCACTAAAATGGCAACCAAACCCAAAAAGGGTCAGTCCTTCTTGTAGGAGACCTCCAACATGTATTGTTTTCCTTTTGGCTTTCCTGTAAAACCATCAAAAGGGCGGTACCAATCGAAGAAAGACACGCCAAGAAGCGATGAACGCCTAAAATGGAACTCAAGAATTGAGGGGGGGGGGGGGGGGCGATTTTGGGGAGCCGATTCCTTAGTTGAATCAACCCCCTTTTTTTGCGGAGCCTTGACAAGCTCAGCCTCCATTTGGTGATTTGGCTTGGTGGTCTGGAAACTGGGTGGTGAGTGGTGGCGAGTCGTGTCAATACAAGCCACCAACCCAAACCCCATGTTGGTTGCTCGAAACTGCCAACTCGATTTGTCGTCGTTGTCGTTGCATGTTGCAAGATGCATAGGAGCACCACTTGGTCCCCTTTTCCCAAAACCCGGAAAAAATCCCTCAGGGCTCAGATATGTGACAAACGAATCAGCGAAAACTCGATTCGAATTGGCGCGCACGAAGTGGACAAGGCCCTTTTGCTTTTTGGGGAGAAGGCCCCCATTTGGGAGAAGCCCAAAACCTGTTGCTTAAAACGATCGACAGGTCTCTTAAAGTGGCAGGACACGTTGTAACTGGCCAGTAAGACCAAAGCCATGGCTGTAAGTTCCTGCCCAGTGGGCTATAACAAGTGGATTACTGACAACTTACCTGAGGTTGGGCCCTTCAAGTAGCAAGCCCTGCAATGATCAAACAAAATCAGGTACGTAGGTAGGTGAATATAACATGGTGAGGTCCATAACAAAACTAGCAATCATGGTTATAACCGTATACTTAGTAAGTTAGCTGAACATCCGTGTGAAGTGGGGACATTCATGTTTGATTACTCCCATTGACAACCCCTACTTTCCATGGCGCCAGTTAGGTTGATGTCACTTGCCCAAGGGACCTGGCATGCATGGCATTGACAGCAACAAGGAAACATGGACCGAACAGAAACGAACACCTCAACCTCCGTTTGCTGAAGTCCCCCTGTGGGAAAAACATGTCCTGTAGAAATAGATTCCCTTTGAAACCAACAGGGGAAACTAAAACAAACATATAAGCAAATGGAACGTAGCCTGAAACAAAAGACCCACTCAACTCGAACGCATACTTCGGTGTTCGGCCACGTTAGTAAGTTTTGGGTAACACCCTGTTCGGTGGTTCTCACCCAAGTGGCTAACCATTTACTAACCCGTTTCCATAGTGCAAACAAGGGAACCAGGAAACCTTGACTTATCGCAAACCTTGATTTATCGCGGATTTCCGAAGGTTTCGTGGTTGACTATGATGATTGACTTGCAATATTTAGGCTCGGTTGCCCAGAGCTGGATATAACAGGTTAACCTGGGGCCCGGACCAACAATGGGAACCCAACATGAGAGATCCCAAAAGGTCAAAAGGTCAGGCCCGTTACCATAGTGCAAACAAGGAAACCAGGAAACCTTGAAACCGTGGAAGTTTTTTTCAAGTTCAGGGACTTACACCGGATCCATCCGCTGATTCGAATTTCGGGCTCCGGGCTGTGCGCCTGGGCGTAGGCCCGCATCTTGGCCGCCACTTGGCGCTGGCAGCTGCCGGGGCTGCCGGGCTTGCCCCAGTCCCCGAGGATGAGGAAGTAGTTGTCGCTCCGCTTCCTGAAGGGTCTGAAGGGTGGTGGAGGGGGGGCTACACTGGTCACAGTAAGCTAGGTCCTCCAGATTTGAGGTGTTAGAATAAGGGTACCAACTTTTTTATGTAGTCCATTTTTTTTAGTAGGGGAACCCTCCCCCCCCAAAAAAAGGGGTAAAAGGGCACTACTGGGGGACCTAGTAACTCAAAACTCAAACGTTCAGACTCTAAGATATCTAGTCGATCCCCAAAATCCAAGTTGTCGCGCCTTCTTCTGCCGGGCTTCCTTGGCTGCATTTCCAAACTAACAACATCACCCGTAGGATAACTCCTTACCCCTTAAAACTACAAGCCCTGGGGAAGTTAATCTTTTACAGACATATTACCGCAAAAAGTTGAAAAGTTGTGTTTTTTTAAGAGGTAAGACTCTTACGGCCAGAAAGGTGACGTTTAAAAAAAATCAGCATCTGCCGGCCTGCGGGAAAACGACTCACCCGCCAGAATCTGCCAAATGCCCTATGTACTCCTGTCACCGTTTCATGCTTGGTTTAGAAAGCAAAGGACCGGAAGCCCGACAACTCGACAGGGACCGCACAACTGAGAACGTAGCTACGTCCCCCAGACATCCTGAAGGTCACCTACTTCTTGCAAGGCGAACCTGCCTGACCTGTTCTACTTCAGCTCCCCATCCGAAATTTCACCGTGTGTGTGGCAGTAAAATTGTAAGAAGCTCAGCTTCTTGGACAATTGATTCGGCAAGGTAAAAGGAACCCCACCCATGTTTGGGGCCCAAGACCACAGTACCACTTCCAGGGATATTTCCCTCGATGCGTTGCGGCCCCTGCCTGGCAGCGGTGATGTTGAGGGGGTTGGCCGCCTCGTAGTGGTTCACGTACTTCGTGATCGTGGGCACAGGGGGATACACGCGGGGCGTGCTTGTAGCCGTAGTGCCTGAAGGCTGAAAATGGACGAAAACGCCCGACACAAACAAACTAGCCCCCTGGAAAAAAGAAAGCATATTTCCAGTAGTGATAGATTCCCTTTGAAACCAACAAGGCAAAATAAAACATATTCTTAAGCAAATGGTTGTTGAGTAAGTCTCCTGCATGCCCCTTCCCACATGGACCAGGGATGGTAGCTGGAAGTTCTAGCCGAACCTCAAATAGTGGCATGAGTTTTGCTTGGCAACCTTTTCGTGGACATCATTTACACGGGTGCGTGTGTTCACCAACCAATTTTGAGGCAACCCCAGTTGCTGCAAAAAAGAAAAATACAAACCCTTTTTAAGGTAGTGGTTGACACAATAGTGTGAAAAGGGCAATGGTGTCAAGAATAGGGACGCAACCGCAGCGTGAAAAGGGAAACCTGAAGGGAACACCCATTTCTAGAGCACCTTCTGGCCCTCCCCCCCCCCGTTTTGCCAGTTTCAGATTGAAAACCCCCGTGTGGCATCGCACAGTCTTCTGCTGAAAGCGAACCCTTCCCAAACCCCGAGTGGCCATGGGAAAAGAATGCACTTTGTTGCTGGTTTAAATTTGCGAGATAAACCCTCGAACAAATCGAAGAAAGGTTAAAATGAAACTGTGGTTCTTGCCCCGGGCGGGCGAGTGGTCGAAAGAATGCATGGCGACGCCGCGTTTTTTTTGTTTTTGTTTTAAGAGCGGTGCTCAAGTACTAACACGCAGTCCGTCCCCTTGTGGCTGTGGCCATTGTAACTTTGCAACTTTGCAACAACCAAACTATTCATCCCCCATGGTGTGGGAATCTTTGGTGGGCAAATTGTTTTGGACCCCCTGCAACTGGCTTTTTCCGATGGCTAGGGGCCTCCCCTAGTTTCTTGTAAGTACTCTACATGCAGCGCACAAGTAAGGGGTGTATAAACCAATATTCATCGGTCTTGGTGCGAAGTGGGCTTTGTGCATCCCAAAGCATAGTTGCAACCCTTTGCGTATTGCCGCGGATATTCTTTCCAGAAAGCAGAACAAACAAACAGGTAGTTCAGGCTCTCAGGTAAACATAAAGGAGAATGAACCTTGCCAACGGAAGTGCCACAGTTTTACCCATGAGAACAAAAGCAATTTCCGCCAAAGTGGCTGCAAAATCGATACATGGACCCTCAAAGTGCCCTCAACAAAGATATTTCACCCCATGACTTTGGAGCAATATCCATGTTTTTAGAGTATTTTGAGGGTCCAGCGGCAGACCTGTGTCGAAGCCCTGCCTGTCTTCGGGGTAAACCAAGCATAGGGGTCATAGGCCGGGTACAGCGAGCCGGAGCCGTGAACAGAATGGGCATCGCCATATCCTGAGAAACAACCATCGCGGGGTGACCTTTTGGCAAAAACATGATCGGTTTTTCTGGTACCCTCCCACCAATTCAGAGAACCTGCCAGGGAGGCAGGTTAGAAGACCCTCGTCCATCTTCCTGTCAGGTTCCACGTTAATTGGAAAGTAAATGGACTTATGACCGTGGGGCTGTCTGGTCCGCCGCCGGCCGGTAAACGATTCATAAACCCCATCTCAATCAGGAAACCATCGATTTCCTATCCAAATTGACTGATCAGAAAGACACCTATCGGGTGTTCAGAAATGCACAGACCAGGGCTGCCACATGTTTCCTATTTCTTCCTCCCCGGTCCCCGGCAAAATAGAAACACACACCCAAGTAATTTGTAATAAACACCCGGGATAAGATAGTCTACCAGAACCAGGTAAAGAAATGAAAAGGCGAGTATCCGCACGCATTTATGGCAAGGGGGAGTGTCGAATCCCTTCCTACCCTTCATCTACCTGATGTTTCATGGCTGAGGCGGTATCCACAGCCCCCGGAATTTTGTGGAACCAAATCTCCGGAAGCCTCCTGAAAGCAGACGGCTGGATAACGGCTATCTGGGCCGATCAGTTCAAACATGAGCCTTCGGCCTCGAGGGTTTTCAATGCAGGTTACTGTTGACCCCGGATGAAGAAGCCCCCGAATTCCCCTCCAAAAGCGAGAATTCCCCACTAAAACCGGGGACACCCCCATATTAATAAACAGGATTCTTTATTAATCCGGGGTCAGCATTAATGATATTCTAGAAAACAGCTGGGATTTTGCGCTCGTTGTGGGGTCTCCCTTGTTAGTGATCTCTTTGTACTCTTTTAGTTTCCTACAGGGGTGGATCCACAGATTCGGATTCCATGTCCAAAGCGCTTTCTTGAGTTGCGGCAGTCGAATTTCAGCTTCCCTCGTGGGGTTCATGGCGTGGAGGTAAGGTTGAATGTCCGAAAAAAAGAACCGCGACAAGAACCAGGGCTTCAAATCCAAATGCAAACCACAGATCCAAACAAATTGAGCGTCGCCTAGTGCTGTTTGTTGCTAGACAGGAAGTTCCAATTGGGTGAATGTAGATGGGCTTTACCTGCTCATTTCACATTCCCATTGCTTACGGGCTTTCACCCTGGTGTAGGCGAAACACTTGGGGAGGCTGCTTAAACTTGTGGCCGTTAAAAAATGCTAAAAGTATAAAGTCCAGGAACTCAGGGAGTGACCAAACGACAGAAACTCAGGCAGTGACACAAATCGCCAAGAAAGAAAGGCCGCTGCCTCGAAGACAGGTGCAGGAAGGAATTGTCGAGAACAGGCTGGAGGGTCCTTCTGGTTTTGGAAGGAAACGAGGAACAACCGAGCATTTGGGTGTGCCGATTTTGGTGGTATCTGGTTTTGTTTGGCTTAGATGGACACGAAGGGAAACCGCGGCCATTTTGGCTGTCTCTAGAAAAGGCACACCCATTTGATTGAGTTCCTAATTTGTTTCCCATCAAACGCCAGCCTTTCTTCCAAAGCCCTGGTATGCACACACAACAACTTGTGGCAGCTAAAATCACAATGATTTCTTTGTGGGTCGCTTGACTTAAAGAGAAGGCAACCAAACCCACAAACACGCGCACACACACAACAGAATCAAAAAAACACACACACAAAGCAAACACACCCCCACACCCCACACACACACACAAACGCAAACCAAGCAAACAACAAGCAAAACAACACAACGAAACAAAGCAAACAGCAAACCGTGACCACCCAAACCACTCGCTACAACTGAGTCTCCAAAATGTTCGATTCCCTCGCCCCTCTGCTCGACGTGGGGGCTGAAACCACCTTAGCTGTGGACGCACTTCCTAGTTGCGACCAGTCACCCTGGTAGAAGGAGGCCCCTTTTTCTAGTTACTTTTCAATTTGGTTGAGGCCCCAAAAAAACAGAAAAAAACATATATCTCCAGTAGTGATGTTGCTTCCTTTCAAAACCAACAAGGCGAAAATAATAATAAAAACATATTCCGTTCAGCAAATGGAGGTACGCCACCCTCACAAGAGCCGCTCCGTACGTGCTTCTGGGGAATCCACCGTGGTCAGGGAAGTGCACTGGGTTACTTGTTTTTTCTGTAGTCTATTTTAGTAGGGGCACCCTCCCCCAAAAAAGGGTAAAAGGGTAACACTGGGGGACCTAGTGTAAGTTTGCAACCAGTGACCCTGGTAGACGGTGTGACCCTTTCGGGTTGAATGCGTTGGGTGGGGAAGCCACCCGCCACACGAAAGGGGAAAGGGTGCTAGTGAACAACTCCGACTTTGTAGATTCGTAGATGGTCTCAAATCGGAAACCAAGGGACATCACTCATTGCCAGCGTTCCCCCATTTGTGAACCAACGCACGGCATGGGTTGAACCTGATCAAGACAACTGTGTATTGTGGCTTGATCCAAGGAAACTGATGGATGGCCCAAAAAAGAACCCGGACCTTTTTGTTTACCACTAAAATGGTCCAAGAGTCCAAGCCCAAAAGTGACTAAAGTCCATTATCTCAGAAAGCGAGGAAACCTGTCAAAGGTTAGGCTTTTCTTCTAAAGGCAAGGTACCGCAACTGATCCAAGTGCCGTGTTGCTGTCCAGCTTGTACGAAGGCATTCCACAATCACAGAAACACATGCCGATCGCATTAGCGGCATCTTTGTTGCTCATTTGACTTGAAAGAACGAAGACACACACACAAACACAACACGCACACGCACACAAACACAAACACAAGCACAAACACAAACACAAACACACACACAATCACAAACAGAACATCCATCAAAACACAGAAACGCAACATAAAACCACCCAGCCGCTCATAAACCCTTTTTTGGGGATGGTCCGACCTCTGCAGGGCCCTCAAAGAGTTGAATTTTCGAGGCCCAAGAAGTATCCGATTCGGGCACACAACAAAGCAACACCTCAGTTGCCCAAAGGACCCAGAAATACAAGGTGAACCTTTTGGGGCCTTTACTAAACATAGACCAAAATTGGAAAACCAAAAGGTTAAAGGGTCGATTCGCTGTGGGCAACTGAGACACAACACAAGCGAAACAAACACAACTGACCCCAACAATCCACTGGGTGCAACTGGGCAGCTGGAGCCCCACCTCTCGACGTGGGGGCTGAAACCAGTACCTGAGCCGAAAAAAATCAAATGGACGTACTTCCAAGTTGCAACCAGTCGCCCCGGTAGACCAAGGAAGCCCCTTCTTGGGTAAATTGCCGGGAAGCCACTCGCAAAAGAGGCGCTCCAGACTTGCTATAGGGAATTCAACTTAGTCGGGGAAGTGTAATTTTGACAAATACCGAGCCAACGCACATTGTTTGAAGCTCGGAATCGGATGCGACAGCAACAAGTGGCTTGGGTTTGTTGCAAGCGAGTTGCCGCCGCTGGTAGTCGGTCTCTGGCTGCTTTCGTGATACCACTTGTCATACCAAGGGGTGTCGCTGGACTTCCCTTGTTGTTTATGGCCAGATTTCGTCGCGTGGGTGCTTCTGCTGTCATTTGTTCTGCTGCCGCTTCTGTCGCTTGCATCTGCCTTTGTTCCCCACTTGCTGCGCGTGCTGCCAGTCATGTGGCCAGCAGTCCACTTCTGGTAGCCGTCGCTGGACTTGTCACTGCTGTTATCGCTTCTTCCGGTGCCGTCAGGACTCTGTCTGTGCTGGTCGTGGCTGCTGCCACTGCTGCCGGAGCTGTGGATGGAGCCAGCATCCCACTTGCCATTGCCGATGTCTTTCTTGCTTCCGCCGTTGCTGTCGTCGCCACCACTGCTGTAGCCGGACGTCAACTTCTTGCCATCGCTACTGGGGCGGCTGCCGCTGCTGCTGCCACCGCTGTTGACAGAATTCCATGTGTCACTGCCGCTATGGCGACCACCTCTGCCGGATAAGGCGGAGTGCCATGCGTCACTGCCGCTGTTACTGCTCCCCGCGGTGTCGTCAGCGCTCGACTTGTGATTGTCGCCGCTGCTGCCCCCGCTACTGTAGGCAGCATTCCATTCGCTGCGACTGTTGCTGCTCCCAGCAGTGTCGTCAGTGCTCCCACCACTGGTGTAGCTGGGATGCCATGCGTTACTGCCACTGTTGACGCTCCCAGCAGTGCCGTCAGTGCTCCCACCACTGGTGTAGCCGGAATGCCATGCGTCACTGCCGCTGTTCCCGTTACCAGCAGTGCCGTCAGTGCTCCCACCACTGGTGTAGCCGGAATGCCATGCGTCGCTGCCGCTGTTGCCGCTCCCAGCAGTGCCGTCAGTGCTCCCACCACTGGTGTAGCCGGAATGCCATGCGTCACTGCCGCTGTTGCCGCTCCCAGTGCTCCCACCACTGGTGTAGCCGGAATGCCATGCGTCAATGCCGCTGTTGCCGCTCCCAGCAGTGCTGTCCCCAGCAGTGCCGTCAGTGCTCCCACCACTGGTGTAGCCGGAATGCCATGCGTCACTGCCGCTGCTGCCGGTCCCTGCAGTGCCGTCAGTGCTCCAGCCGGAATGCCATGCGTCACTGCCACTGTTGCTGCTCCCTGCGGTGCCGTCAGCACTCCCGCCGCCGTCGGAATGGAATGCATCACCACCGCTCTTGCTCCCTCCGCCGCTCCATGTGTCCTTTTCACCGCTGCCGCTGCCACTGTCGCCAGCGTGCCAGCTACTGCCGCCAAAGTTACCCCACTCATCGCCGCCTACGCCAGGGTTCCACTTGGGATAGGCGTTGCTCTCTGCACTGCCCGAAGAGAAGTGTGAAGCTGCGCCCGAACTTGAGGTGTGCATTTGGTACTTGTCATAGGTACTGTCATAGGCTTCCATCTCCTGATTCGATGTGGTCTTTGCCTCAGGGACCACAAGGCTTCGCCAATCCGGATTCCACACTTTGATTATGTGGTTCCAAACGAATCAAAACACACCCCGAAAGCAAAACGTAATCAAGGGTTAAACGCTGACAAAACCATATAGTTGCTGACAGGCAAGCGCGTTTCAACATCAAACTGCACAATCGTTCATAGCGCTTGGAAAACTGCTGTGGTCCAAGCCAGTCCAACTTGAACGCACATGCTTCCATGGTTGTTACGCGCTAACCCTTGCACCCACTGACACTAACATGAAACCCACCAGAGGTCGCCTTGAGGAAGCAGGCTGTTAGCCAAACAGGTTCTACCTCTAGGTGAGAGCCATAACCCATTCGTAGACCCGCAATAATAGGCACGTGGCGTTTGCCCCCGAAAAGCGATGCATCTCCACGAACTCTTCGGACGCTATGGGTGGGGTGTGTGTGTGTGTGTGGCATTTGCGGCATGTACGTGGCTATGTGATGTCCACCAACTCTCTTCCGATCGAGTGGACTGGCCAAAACAAGTAATTAACCACACTTCTTGCTTGCAGCCAAAATGGCCTCCCCAAAACCCTAATTAGTGACTAAAGCTCCATAAACTCCGGGAGTCAGCCAATTCATTTCAGGCTCCCACATTCAACAGGGATCCTTACAATATACACATGAACGTTGCCTTGTAAATGGTGGTCTCCCTTTATTTTGGTGTTGAAAAAGCCACATGTTTCAAATGGGCGGGCAAAATGAATTTCTTTTAAGGAGCCCGGTTGAAACTCCCATCTCTGAGGTTCCGCGCCCTCGCGGAATGCATTGCAACGCCAGCCACAGCCGCGAGAGCCAAGGCGATGGCGATGGTGATGGCAAGTGCAGCAGGTGGTTTGCACCTCCTGACGGGGCTTCCGGTGGAAGGCATAGATGTCCAAGGGTTTCCCGGGTAGGTGATTGAACCGCCAGGTAAACCAGGGCCTTCTATTTTTTGATCAAACCAACCAAAAAGACACCTACGGTAGAAGGATACCTGCCTCCAACAAACGTAGCACCTGTGGTAAGGTACCTGGAAGATCAGTTTCCTCTTAAACAAACCTTCTGTGAGGTGCTACGTTAGTGGAAGGGAAGGTACTTGGGTCTGTGTCAAAATTCGGGAAGCCCAACATGGGTGGTTGTTTCGCCCTCCCTTTTGCACACCAGGGGGGTACCCCGAAAAAAATCAAAAGCCATATCCTCTCAGGCACCTTGTTTGAGACTAAATTTGGACATCGAGGACCCACCCGTTTCTTCCTGTGGATGGACAAAAATACTCGAAACTGTTTAGAGCTTTATCCCTCCCAAATGGTGCAAAGTGGATTTAGTCACACTATTTCCTGGCAATTTGATTGTGGAAATTGTGGTTCCCTTGGCCGGTATTGGCAGACAAGATTCCTAGTTTCCGCAAGGAGCATGGGACAAATTGGGTAAGCCCTTGGCCATTTGCGGGGATTTCTGAGGGAGGGCCCCATGTCCTTCCCATGGTCAGGGCTCATTTGGAAACCTGCTATCGAAGGGGTCGACCAAACAGCATCTGTAGGTCTTGTTGTCACCTCCTGTGGTTTGCCACTAACATGGCCTTCTGACAAAGTATGAAGTCCAGGAACTGAAAGAGTGAGTTGGCCTCATGTTGGCCTCATGTCACACTCATGTCTCTTAAAAACCCAACCCGCCCCCCGCCACATCTACCAGGGGAGGGAGGAGTTTGTTTTCAGGGAGGCTGCAAAACGAGGATTGAGAGGTCCAACCGCTGACCAGTCATGAGTCATAACCTATGGGAAGAAGTTCCAGGGTCACCCCTTTGCCCAATAAATCATGTTTAAGGCAGCGGGGATAAAAAAGGCTTACAAATGAACTCGGGGAGTGAGAGACTCAGGAACTCTTACCTGCTCGCAAACATTGGAGCGATTTCCCGAACGAGTCATTTCCCGTGAGTTTCCCGCTAAAAGGGGGATCTCCCAGGTTCCTTTCACACCTAGCCCGACAGAAGCAAATGGAAACAGACGTGGATTTCCCAAGTTCTTCCTTTAACAGCGGGGCATAACAAGGGCACCAGTAGATCCAGTAAACAAGAAATGATCTGAGCAGTGAAACGACGTAACGGCTTTTTCTGTGGGCAACACATGGGTCATTCTTGGCAAGGAGGCAGCAAAGGACAGTGAAGAGGGCTTGCAGTAAAGTCAACTCAAGATGAACCAACCCTTGCATGTCCCACTTGTGGAGGAAAACCACCCTTTGTTTTGTGTACCTGCTCACATGCATGGCAAGCAGTTTAAGCATTTTGGGGCTCCAACATAAAGACTACCAACAAAACGGCTTTGACGTTTTTCTCTGCCCAAAGAACCTGGAAATAAAAGGTTTTTTGGGGCCTTGACTACAAATGGGAACCCAACATGAGAAAACCAAAAGGTCGAAAGGTCGACTTTCGCTTTGGGCAACTGAGTTTTTCAGGGTGCCAGCTCAGGTCAAAGCGTGATCGATCCAAGCTTCCCTGCTCGAAAAACCTCCCTGGTCGTTCCCTCTCGAGCTCCTGTTTGCCCACCGCCGCGAGAAAGCGGTGAACGACGAAACAAGCTAAAGTGAGGACTTCAACCTGCTCTCTTCTCATCGTTCAACCCTATAGGATTTACCCTCCCACAAACTAACATGGAAGTGCAGAAAGGTCCTTTCCAAGAGGAAAGTAGTCTTTCTATAATTTTCTATAGGGGTCTGTGCACAAACCCATGTGGCCATGGGTCAAAATCCCGTAATTACCCCCAGTGAACATCCCAATCCCCACTAAAATAGGTTCTAAAATGGGTGGTGAATTCACCTACCAACCAAAATGGGATCCCATGAGTTTTGACAACCACAGCCACGCTAGCTGGTGGGAGGGTACATCTTCTCTTTGTCCATCGCTTTCGTCCAGGGCGCCGCGGCTCGAAGCGAACGGCGCCCTCCAGCAGCATCTCCACATCGCTGCCGGGGTCGTTCCCCCGCTCCATGGCACGCGCCATGGCACGCGCAGCGCAAGTGGCGCCCGGAAGAGAGAGAGAGGCCCGCGGGAAAACGCCGGTGCCAGGGTCCCACTAAAAGGAAGTGCGCGTTTTTATTACCGTTCCTCACTTCCGCGCAACCTGAAACTTCGGGGAAGTAAGCGCCATGTTTTGAAGATCCTGGAGCTCTGCAAGTTGAGGGTATCAAATCATTGAATGGGTGTTGGCCCGCAGCATCGAACACGAGGCACTTGAGAAGAAACGCTCGATTGCGGCATGGGATCCGAAGCCCCGATTGGCAGATTGGATTTTCAAGCAAAGTGGTCAGTCACCAATTCAATAAGCACCTTGGTTGCAACCACTGACCTGATGTGGGCTGAACATCCAAAAGGAATCGCGCAAGGTGGTAGAGGGTTCGTTTAGTTACTTTGCTCTTGCATTGGGGGTGTTCTCAAGGCTGTTCACAAAAGAGGGGGTCCCCAATCCCAATCCGTACTATGGTCGGACCTCACTGCAACCAAAACCATGGGAGTTCAGGGGGCCTGTCTCTGGGCGCTGAGTGGTCTCCTGCCTGTGAGTCTGGCGGCGCCATGGCTTGCAGAGTCTTTGGCGATTGGTAGGAATCACTTCCGGAGTGCATTGGCCAAAACAAGTCTCAAACGGCTTGCTTGCTACACAAAGTTCTTTCCAAATCGGATGTTGCATAGCCTCCTGAAGCCCAAAAAGGCGCAAACAGGTGCCAGGGGCAATCACCAAGCCCTGTGGGTTAAAGGTCGATCACGTTTTGGTAGCAATGGAAAGCCACCTGTCAACCCAAAAGCCCAACATCCGGTTCTTTGGGACCCAGAAATTACAAGGCGATCACCGAAAATGGGGCCAAACGAAAAATGCGAACCGAAACCTGGTTCCACCAGATCCGGCGACCATCCGGTCGATTCGCTTGCCTTGGTGAGCTAGAGGGCCAACTGTTGGCAGGAGCCGGCTTTGGGACTGCCCAAAGCTAAGCCCCGATAGCGGTGTTCCGCCCTCCGAGCCAAACGCGCGCAGCCCCCAGGAAAAAAATAAAACAACTATTTCCAGTGGTGATAGATCCCCTTTAAAACCAGCAAGGCAAAATAAAACATATTCTTAAGCAAATGGTTGTAACCAGCTTTGGGACTGCCCTACGCCTCGACAGCGGAGCAAGATACGCCCGAGCCAAACGAGCTTAAGCCTTAAGCTGCTTGCTGTGGGGTGGGTGGGTAGGTGGTTGCAGGGGAAAGTGACAGAAAATCAAAGGCACAAGGTCGAACAAGGAAACGCTTCTGCCATTGGGAACCTGCCCTCAGTCCCAGAAAAAAACTTACGCTGTTGGGTCGACTAAAATTGACCTAAAAAACTTTACGACCCTGGTATGATCCCAATGGAAGAAAAAACTCATAATTAGCAGAACCAAACAAAACATAAAACTGGAAACTGGCAAGCAACAGTTAAGAAAAAAAGGAAACTCAAAGGTCAGACCTGGTTGATCCGCCTTCACAAGATTGGTCATACATGGTCGTACCCGATCGGAAGGAACATCGGTCGGCAAAGGCACACCCAAGCAAACCTTTGGCCACCCTTTACTCGCTTTGTGTGGATTGGTCATGCCAAAAAGACCTTTTGCTTTTCTTTGCCGCAATGGTCTTCCCACACAAAACGTCCAGAAACTTACGAAGTGAGGAGCGGCATGTTCAATGCTTTGCTGTTCCAGCCCCCCAATCCGTGGAAAGCAACCAAATCAAGTACTGTTGCTTAGGTTCTCCAGTAGAAAGGTTAGAATAAGGGTACCAACTTTTTTCTGTAGACTATTTGAGTAGGGGAACCCTCCCAACCAACAAAGGGTAAGAAAGGGCACCTAGCTGGGGGGACCTAGTCATATCATTTCGCACCCGGAAAAGAAAACAAAACCAGCCAGGGACCCTCATTGTGGGCCCTTTTGGTGAGCTCGAGGATATGAGCTAAAATGAGAAACACCAAATATTCTGGGGGTAGCTTCCACATTTCCAGGGATCCTTCAACCCAGAAAACCACCAAGAACCCTGGGGGAACAGCTAGGTTTTGAAAGGAACGATGGTTGAATGGGGAATCAACCCCTTGAAACATGGCACAAGTTGCAGCACAAATGCCAAGAACTGTGAACATAGCCGAGCATCGCCTTCAACATGCGCTCCCCGTCAGCTCGCCACTCACTCTTTTCCCCTCCGAGAAAAAAACGGTCTTCGGACGCTTAAGGTGCACTCAATTCAGGCATGCGGATGGGATACATGCAGCCTGGGGCCCTTGGTCATCTCTGCGGGTCTCTGCTTTTTTGAAAGGGCTTCCAGTCCAATACTAGGTCCAGTAGAGAGGTTAGAATAAGTTGGTACCATGTGTTTTTTCGGCTTTGTCTTTTTTAGTAGGGGAACCCTCGCACTTAAGGGTAACAGGGCCCTGGAGGACCTGGAATAGCTCTAACCTCTCAATTTGACACCTCCCACAGCATGCCCCGAATTTGGGCAGACCGAATTTCTGCATTCGATCCCCACCCCAAAGTGAGTCCGTAGCCGGCCCTCGATACATGACGACGCACAAATGAAAGTTGCACCACCCTCCCCCTGTACACTGGGCCCCGGGCATTAAATTGACAAAGGAAACACCATCCCCTTTTGGTATCCTTCTGCAGCCACAAACAAGATCAGGTTCTGCCAAATCATATCGGTCAGCTTTCGTATCGCACATGGTTGGCTCCCTTTTAAAGCAATTGCCACACTTACAGGTTGTTTAGCGCCCGGCTGAAACAAATTTGCTTTGCACCCCAACCCCTCAGCAGGTTCTCTGTGCTCCCTTAAGCCTTTGGGTCCAAATGGGTGTATCTCAAAACCGGTGAGCCCAAAATGGATGGTTTCCTTTTGGTGTCCCTTCTCAAAAACGTCGGACCCACACCTCTGGCTGGGGATCGGATCCGAATTCCACAAGTCTCACTCGAGCTCGAAAGCTACCACGGAAGCCAGGACATCAGCCGGCGCTTGGCCTAGAGCCCGGCCCAATAAAACCTTGGCTGGAATTAGGACCCCAGCAAATATACATATATATATATATATGCCTGGCTAGTGGAAAACCAAGAGAAAGCAAATATATATATATATATATATAAGGGAACCCCAGGAAAGCACATATATATATATATATATATTTGCCTGGCTAGTGGAAAACCAAGGGAACCCCAAGGGAGCAAAACAGTAAAGAAGGGGAACGAATTCTGGGGAAGAAACTTGGTTGCTGCTGTTGACCCCTCCGCAAAAAGTGAATCACTTTTTGTGGGTGTAGTGGAAAACCCCATGATTTCCCCCCCCCCCCCCAACAAAAAGAGTCTAAAGATCCAGCCCAATAGCAGTGAAGAAAAGTTGACCCAAACATATATCAGGTGATCTCAACTAGGTCCTCCAGTAGAGAGGTTAGAATAAGGAGACTTTTTTTCTGTAGTCTATTTTAGTGGGGGAACCCTCCCCCTATTTAAGCGTAAAAGGGCACTGCTGGGGGACTGTCAAAAAAAAACGAGGCATGCAATTGTAAACCCAAAGCAGGTCTGATTTGTTTCCCACTCAAATGGTCCAAACCCAAACTTGCCATTTCCAATTTCGTCCCCCGGACTAAAATGGGAACATAAGTCCAGTAGGGGTAAAACTTCCCTTTAAAACCAAGAAGGGACAATCGATCACCAGCTTGTTCTCAGTGACCTCGATTCAGTTTCTCGGTGCCATGATTTTTTTTGAACATAAGATCACTTAGCTGAATTTCAACAGGTCACTAAAGTTTTAAAAAGAAGCTGGCATGCAAAGTTTAAAAGGGACAACAAAACATTTTTTCAAGACGATTTGCCAAAACGGCGAGGTCATAACGCGTGCCCAAAACTGCCAGATGGGTCTGTTTTTTGTTGAGGGTACCTTTTGATTTGCTTGCAGGCCAGGGAAACCAACTTGCCCAAAGGACCCAGAAGTAAAAGGTGATCACCTTTTGGCACCTCGGTCAAAAGGTCGGCTTTGGACAACTGAGGCAAATGTCGGCTGACTGTACCCAAGCATCTTGCATACTTCACAGGGTTCCACCCTTCTTTAGCCGCCCCCTTGTTTCCTAATGGCCAAAGTTTTTGCAGCCTACCGGGGCGGGGGGGGGGGGGGTGTTGGGGAAAAGTAGGGACTTTGATCGTTTGACTACAGTCCGTCAGGATCCTCCCGGTCCCCCCTTCAAGGGGGGGGGGTGATGATACCATGCAGCCTTCTTCGCACTGCGCTTTTCCTGCCCAAAGCTTTCTCAACTCGAAGCGCGGAGACGTGTCCGTCGCGGCGATTTCCTGGCAGAGAGTCGCATGCCTCAAAGATGCCTTCAACAAGCCTTGCAAGGAAGAGCCTGGGGCCCTTTGTCTTCATCTCTGCAGGTCCCAGTCCTGAAATGGCTTCCAGGTCCAATACTAGGTCCTCCAGTAGAGAGGTTAGAATAAGGGTACCGTGTTTTCTTTTTTGTCCTTTTTCTGTAGTCTATTTTAGTAGGGGAACCCTCCCCCACAAAAGTTGGTAAAAAAGGGCACTACTGGGGGACCTAGACTACGTCATTACAGATTGGCCTCTTTTTGCTGCGGACGTCCGGTTGCGTGGAAAGAATGAAACTTCCCGCCTGAAACTCTAGCAACCTGCTTTCTCGCAAATCAAGAGCAATTGCAGCGTAGGGGAAACTCATGACCGTTTGGGATGCGCCTTAAAGGAGACCACAAGACATGTGTTGGAAGTCCAAGCGGAAATCAACCACCTATGGAGCCATAAGGGAAGAATTGGCCATGAGTTGAGTAATGTTGCACCTTTCCTCCAACTAACATGGCACCTGTGGGGAGGTGCCGGGAGAGCAATTTCTGTTGAAGGGACCCCCTGTCAGCTGCAATGTTAGTGGCAAAACGGCGCCACAATAAAAGAAGAAGAAAAAAAACATCCCTCCGCTCAGCTTCGTTCTAATTGGTGGCTAGGGCTTGGTTTCGCATGTGCCCCCTGCAAGAGGGGAAACCTATTGGAGGGGAACACCCCCTCTATTGATCTCACAGGTGTTTTATTCATCCAAATTCAACACTACCAATCAGCTGCTCTTTCCGTTGTGAAGGAACAGCACCATACTGTGGATAAATGAAATCCACTTCGCACCCTTCAGGAACGTTTCAACCATGGCTTCATTTCGTGCGCAGCGGATGTCGATTTCAACCATCCACCATCCGCTCGTGCGCGATGTCACCGGGGACTCGCTTCTTTCAGCTCGGTGCGAGCTGAGGCCTTAAGCAGGGCTGTGGGAAATGACCACTTCTGTGATACACCAAAAAGGGCTTCTCAAAGACTAACCCCCCAATATACAGGGGGATTCCCTTGTATCACAGAAGTGGGGAGAAACCCCTTGATCCCACAACCCTGGCCTTAAGCGAGCAGTTCCAGCACCTGGCTCAAAGCCTCGATGTCCTGTCGCGGAGGCTTGGCACTTGGCGTCCAAAACCCGCGCAAGAAACTAGCTGCCGGCCCCAAAAAACGGTTCTGTTCAAAGGGCACATGCAAAAACCACCACCTTTCCAAGGATTCGGAGCCTCTAAATCTGGTGTTTGCCTGGCACCAGTATCTAATATCAGTTGAGGGACCCTGAAAAACGGCGAAGCACTTTCTCACTTGATTCTAGGAACCCAGAAATAAAAAATGTGATCACCTTTTGGCTGGCCACGAACAAAATTGGGCCAGGGAAACACAAAGGTCAAAAGTTCGATTTCGCTTTGAGGCTCAGTAAGTAGGAAAAAGCCATGGTTCTCACTGGGGTAACTGGGGGTTAGTGCCCGTGCCATGGTGTTGTTCACCTACGTTCCCAGTTGCTTGAACACCAATTGCTTATAAAGACCTGAAGCCAAAAGCTTAACTCTTGGACCTTGACGAAAATACATAAATAAAAGAACGGTCCCGGTAGAAGACTACATCCAACTCCGACATTCCTTACAAGGGCCTTGTTGTTTTCTGGATGTTTGAGCGTTTCCTGACTGCACGTGCACCCCGGCAAACATCTTAAGCAAACCAACTGACTGTGCCCGCTTGCAGTTGATCGCACAAGTAGGCACACCCGCTACACACAACCGGATCACGACATTTTTTTTGGTGGCAAAAAGCGGTGGTCGCCCAAAATGTCCGGGAGCCAATTTGGCCAGTTCGGCCGGGACATCGAAAAACCTGGCCATTCGAAAGGGTTTCAACCATCCCTTGAGCCCCTCCAGCCCTTGTTTCCCCCACATGAAACCCTAGGGCCTGAGGTTCCGAGCAGAATCTGAAGGTTAATAGACATGGTGTGTCCCAACATCTGATAAAAAGTCTGACCAAAATCATGTTTTGCTTTTTGAGCACACTCACGCAGGGGGGCTCACTCCAGCTGTGCTTCCTTTGGTGTTCTAAGTTAATGCCTCCCAATGTTGGCCAATTGTTCAGAGACAGGATAGACATTTGGGAATAAAATGTCAATCTCCCAAATATCCTTCCACCAGTTCTATGACAGGGGGGGTCCTGGATTGATTGGAGCATGTTTCTTTTGAAGGGACCGGGTCCCGAACGTCCGTGTTTATTGATGGGAGGGAACCACTTGATTTGGGTATGGTTCAAAATTCAACCAGGGGACCACAGGAATTGGGTACCACTGGTTCCATTTACCCGGGGTCCATTTGGGTACCCAATTTTTGACCGACCATTTGGAGGATCAACCCACGCAAGAGTCTCTCCCTGGAGCTCTCCTCCTCGCCGTCCCCACCGCCAATTCGCCACTCCTTGGCCCTATGCGGCCGAATTCGGGAGCGGGGGTGTATGCATTCCAACGTCAGGGCGTCTCGTATCGGATCGTTTTTCAAGTTGTTCATCTTATTGTTTAAGGGTATCGCTTTTTTTGGACGTCCCGTATCCTTGTTCGAGAACAAAAACAAAACAACCTCTGCATGAAGCACTCCTACATAAAGTAAATGACGGCAATGTTGAAGGCGACTCGTATCAAGTCAACCGGACAAATCCTGTTTAACATGAAACTGGAACCAAACATAACCTCCATGTTTAGAGGAATCTAGTGATTGATATGAGGTTGCCCTCAAAAACTCGAGGCACCTACCGATTAACATGGAAAAGCTGCAGATGCTTCGAGCCTCTCCTTTCGGGGAGCGGCCCTTTTCGGGTCCCGCGCTGATTTGCAGGAGAGTACCCGGGCGAACCTTTGAGACTTTTTGGGCCAGCCCAGTGATAGTCACGAACACAATTCCGGTAGGTTAACGTTATTCTGCCGTCTTTTAGACTTAAAGGACCCCACGACAACAAACATAGGGGTCAACAACAATTCCGGTGGGTTCACGTTATTCTGCCATCATTTAGACTTAAAGGACCCCACGACTACAAACATAGGGGTCACCAACAATTCTGGTAGGTTAACGTTATTCTGCCATCATTTAGACTTAAAGGACCCCACGACTACAAACATAGGGGTCACCAACAATTCTGGTAGGTTAACGTTATTCTGCCATCATTTAGACTTAAAGGACCCCACGACTACAAACATAGGGGTCACCAACAATTCCGGTGGGTTCACGTTATTCTGCCATCATTTAGTTAAATCATTCCACGTTATTCTGCCATCATTTAGACTTAAAGGACCCCACGACTACAAACATAGGGGTCACCAACAATTCCGGTGGGTTCACGTTATTCTGCCATCATTTAGACTTAAAGGACCCCACGACTACAAACATAGGGGTCACCAACAATTCTGGTAGGTTAACGTTATTCTGCCATCATTTAGACTTAAAGGGCCCCACGACTACAAACATAGGGGTCACCAACAATTCTGGTAGGTTAACGTTATTCTGCCATCATTTAGACTTAAAGGACCCCACGACTACAAACATAGGGGTCACCAACAATTCCGGTGGGTTAACGTTATTCTGCCATCATTTAGACTTAAAGGACCCCACGACTACAAACATAGGGGTCACAACAATTCTGGTGGTTAACGTTATTCTGCCATCATTTAGACTTAAAGGACCCCACGACTACAAACATAGGGGTCACCAACAATTCTGGTAGGTTAACGTTATTCTGCCATCATTTAGACTTAAAGGATTAGGGGTTCTGCGTTAATCATTTAGACTTATAGGGGTCACCAACAATTCGTTAACGTTATTCTGCCATCATTTAGACTTAAAGGGCCCCACGACTACAAACATAGGGGTCACCAACAATTCTGGTAGGTTAACGTTATTCTGCCATCATTTAGACTTAAAGGACCCCACGACTACAAACATAGGGGTCACCAACAATTCCGGTGGGTTCACGTAATTCTGCCATCATTTAGACTTAAAGGACCCCACGACTACAAACATAGGGGTCAACAACAATTCCGGTGGGTTAACGTTATTCTGCCATCATTTAGACTTAAAGGACCCCACGACTACAAACATAGGGGTCACCAACAATTCTGGTGGGTTAACGTTATTCTGCCATCATTGAGACTTAAAGGACCCCACGACTACAAACATAGGGGTCACCAACAATTCTGGTAGGTTAACGTTATTCTGCCATCATTTAGACTTAAAGGACCCCACGACTACAAACATAGGGGTCACCAACAATTCCGGTGGGTTCACGTAATTCTGCCATCATTTAGACTTAAAGGACCCCACGACTACAAACATAGGGGTCAACAACAATTCCGGTGGGTTAACGTTATTCTGCCATCATTTAGACTTAAAGGACCCCACGACTACAAACATAGGGGTCACCAACAATTCTGGTAGGTTAACGTTATTCTGCCATCATTTAGACTTAAAGGACCCCACGACTACAAACATAGGGGTCACCAACAATTCTGGTAGATTAACGTTATTCTGCCATCAGTTAGACTTAAAGGACCCCACGACAGCAAACATAGGGGTCACCAACAATTCTGGTAGATTATCGTTATTCTGCCGTCTTTTAGACTTAAAGGACCCCACGACTACAAACATAGGGGTCACCAACAATTCTGGTAGGTTATCGTTATTCTGCCGTCTTTTAGACTTAAAGGACCCCACGACTACAAACATAGGGGTCACCAACAATTCTGGTAGATTATCGTTATTCTGCCGTCTTTTAGACTTAAAGGACCCCACGACTACAAACATAGGGGTCACCAACAATTCTGGTAGATTATCGTTATTCTGCCGTCTTTTAGACTTAAAGGACCCCACGACTACAAACATAGGGGTCACCAACAATTCTGGTAGATTAACGTTATTCTGCCATCATTTAGACTTAAAGGACCCCACGACTACAAACATAGGGGTCACCAACAATTCTGGTAGATTAACGTTATTCTGCCGTCTTTTAGACTTAAAGGACCCCACGACTACAAACATAGGGGTCACCAACAATTCTGGTAGATTAACGTTATTCTGCCATCATTTAGACTTAAAGGACCCCACGACTACAAACATAGGGGTCACCAACAATTCTGGTAGCCGTCTTTTAGACTTAAAGGACCCAACGACTACAAACATAGGGGTCACCAACAATTCTGGTAGATTAACGTTCTTCTGCCATCATTTAGACTTAAAGGACCCCACGACTACAAACATAGGGGTCACCAACAATTCTGGTAGATTAACGTTATTCTGCCGTCTTTTAGACTTAAAGGACCCCACGACTACAAACATAGGGGTCACCAACAATTCTGGTAGATTAACGTTATTCTGCCATCATTTAGACTTCAAGGACCCTACGACTACAAGTGGTATGCCACTGTGCCCGGTTGCCTAGTTTTTGGAAACAAAAGAGCTCCCGTTCCCTACACTGCAGTACACAATAGATCTTCAAGACTCTTTGGGGGCTAACGGCAATGCCTCCGTTTTACACAACAGGATCGCCAAGTCAAACACCACCTTTACCAGCTGTTTCAGATGGTCATGTACCAGGCAGTCTTTACTCACTTCCTGTGTGGACTGGCCAAAAGAAGTCCAAACTTGTTTCCCACTAAAATGACAACCAAGCCAAAAGCGGTCAAAGTCCATCAGCTCAGGGAGTGAGTTTAGCAGTGTCCTTCAAAGGATCCTGCTATCCAGGAAACGACTTGGATGCGTTTTTTGTGGATCCACCCCTGTAGGATGTTAAGAGAGTACAAAAAATAGGACCCCCAATCAAGGAACCTGCAGGGGGAAGGACGGGTGAAATCCACACAAAGCGCATCCAAAACGTTTTCTAGATAATTTGCCCCACTCACCAAAATCTCCGCGGAGGGTTCCAGCAAGGCCCGCCTCTGTCTTGCGATGTCTGCAGCGGTACCTGTAAAATTCGTACGCGGCTGGACCCGGCGGAGTGGAAATGTCACATCGCATATTGGGAATGGGTCAAAAACCCAGGGGGCCGCAGGTTTTAGGCTTTGGTTCCATGTATCGGGGTTCCATTCTGGGTACGCATTTTTGACCCACAGCCATATGGGGGGGTCTCTTTTTTAGAGGGTACCCTTTTGTTGGTGGTTGTACAGGGAAACCAAAAATTACAAACCGATGCTATTTTTTCAAGGGGGGGGATTCTCAAAACAAGCACACCGACACACCCATACAACTGACAGGCCTGTTCCTTGAATCCATTTCTATGACCCTTTAACATGTAGAATAACTTCAAAACAGATCCAAGTTTGAGGGGAGAGCGGTCCCGGGCGAGCCTGTTTTGGGGTTGACGTGTCTTCCTGAACCCACCGCAAGCGGAAAATCAACTGGCCCAGGTCTGGGGCACGCCAACATAAGTGCATACCTTCAAACAGCTGGCCGCCAGCTGGCCATATCTAGTCCCAAAACTTAAAATGGTTTTGGAGGAGAACTGGCGCCAACGCGTATGGGTCTTGGCGTTGTTCAGGCTTTTCAGACCCGGCACCACCGGTGCTGCTGGCCGCGGCATCGGCGCGAGCCTGCATCAGCAGCCGCACCACCTCGACGCAGTGAAGTAAACATTGGCCAACTGCTCCTACTACGGCACATCACCAACCATACCTAGGTCCTCCAGTAGAGAGGTTAGAATAAGGGTACCAACTTTTTCGGTAGTCTATTTTAGTAGGGGAACCCTCCCCCCAAAACAGGGCCTAGACAATTTTGCTTGGCAAGTTCCCATTAAGTTGGAATTGTGAGGGTCCAGGGACTTTCATGGAATCCGGGGGGGTAGGTACGTGGGTGGGCAGCTGAGAGCCCCTCTCGGGTTGCCTAGGGGCCCTTAGGGTTCCCCCCGCCCCGGACCACCTTGGACGGGACTCCACAATGTCTGGCCGGGATCCATCCCATCCACTTTTGCCTTGCCAAGCAAAAAAAACAGAACATAGAAACAAATAAGCAAACCAATTGCAACAGTATAAGCAATACAATAAACAAACAATCATATCAAACACACAAACCATACAAACCAAAACAAACAAACAAATAAACACAAAACAACACACACATAAAATAATACAATAAACAAAACCAAACAAACAACACCAAACCACAGGCACATGCTATCGCGCAGCCTCCACATGGCCCTCGTAGGCCGCGAAGTGCAAAGCTGCTCGGTTTCCCGCGTCCTCCGAGACCACGTCAGGGTCCGCGCCTTGGATCGTGGAACTCGCCGAATCGGCGAAGCGCTGAAGGGGGGGTCCATGATCCACAAATGGTGGGTTTCGTTTTCTTCCATTTGCTTAAGCCCCCTGTTTTTTTGTTTAAAACATCCAGTAGTGATAGATTCCCTTTAAAACCAGCAAGGCAAAAAAATAAACCCACAAAAAGAAACATATTATTAATCAAATTGTTGTCTTGGTGTCCCTTTAAAACCACCCAAAAAAGGGCAACCTCAGAAGAAAAAAACACCCAAACCACGACAATTCACAAAACATTTGCCAAGAACCCGGAGGAAGCTTAAATAAAATCCTTGTCAATTTTTCACTGCCAGCTCCTTGGAATTCAACTTGCTATCGAGGATACCTGGACCCTTGAACTGCCTTGAAAATGGAATTTTCAGCCTAGAATTGTTGTCCATCGGCGCACTGACAACAGCACTACCAACTGAATGCGGGGCAAAAACATCAATTTGCGGTCCCACCCTAACCAATCTAAAAAGGTAGTGAGGGTCACCAACAGAACGGACCCATGTGGAGTTGGTAAATGCGGGTAAATATTTCACACACATTCGGATTCTTTGGGAATTGTAAAAGGGCCGCTCACTTGCCCTCAGTTGAGTCATGCCCCTCAGCCCAAAGGAGCCAAAAATACAAGGTGATCACCTCTTTGGACCACAAAAAAAGGGGAAACCAAAAAAAGATCGGCTGCGGGCAGCACAGCGAACCACAGTCAAATAGTGCAAAATTACTTGCAACGAGTTCCTCAAACTAGATTCGCTACTCTAAAATGGACGGTTTCCTCGCCCAAACCTGGATTTGTGTTCGGTTCTCATTTGAGGCAAAGTGTCTCCGGTCCGCATTTTTGTTAAAGAAACCATCATTGTCTGGAGATCCGGTGGGTGCACAAATTAATTAGGGAACCATTGGTTGTGGCATGTCTCGGCTCGACTGCCTCACATCGGCTGATTCTAAAACAGCATCAGTGATCCAATGTCACGAGTTTCGGGTCCTGGTTTGAACAGCTTTCCGATAAAAAGGACCTTCTGGATAGGCCCCAGGACAAGCTGGGGGTTCATGCGCACCACTTGTCAAGGTGGCCCCCTTTGCCCTAAGAGTGTAGGCCACATGTCAATCCTGGGAATGAACGTTGAACTTTCCAAATGTTGGTATTGTAGCCAAAAGCTTTGTTTTTTGCAGCTCACTAAAACCAACACCAAAACTTGACCAATAAAACGAACCTACCAGAAAAACACAACACCTACGAACATGATCTAGCAACAGTGAGGCAAACCTGACCATGCCATGTCTTCTTCCCTTTTTGCCCGCAAAACATGGAACTCGAAGCCAGATTTCTTGCAACAAATGCTTCTGCATGTTTATGCTGGATATGGGCGACTGGGCAACCCAAATAGGGGAGGCCAAGGAAACTCTTCACCAATTTTCTACGAGACCCAGCCGTCGCGCTCACTTCCGAGTCCAAAGCAAATCGACCTACCCCAAACAACCCGACGGTATGAGAAATATTTACCCACATTTACCAACTCCAAATGGCCAAATGGCTCAAATGTTGGTTTTTACCACCGGTCTTAACATGTTGGTTTCCCAATCTTGATCTTTGAGTGAAGGTCGCAAATGGTTCTCCCGTGTCTTCCAGGTCCTGAGAAGCGGGGCAAACAAGTCCGATTGCTTCAACCAGAGCTTGGGCATGTTCGGGCTGAGAGTGGGGCAAGGCTCGGCGCCAGTTTCGGGTTTTAACATCTTTGACCAACTCACTGTCCAACCCTTGGCAGCAACAAACTGACTGCCTTTTGCAGCCCCAGAGCCTAAAAATGAACAGAACCCCCCCAAAAAAAATAAAAAACAACTTCCCGAGTTTCTGGACTTTCGACCATAGTCGAGACAGTCCGGAAGCTGGGTGTTTTTTTTAGACATGTTTCTGGAGTCAGGCACCTCACTGAAATTCGCAGAACGAGAACTTCGACCCAAAGGAATTTTCGAAGGGTGCCTTTCTCCTTTGTCTTCTTGTGAGACAACGTCCAGGACATTTTCCTTCCGCCGCTCTTGCACCTGTCGGATCCTGTCCACATAAACGGGGTCATTACTTGGGTATCCCACGAGAGTTTTGAGGGTCCAAGCTGGCAATCCGCCCAAACCCGGAAACATTTCAGCGAGACACCCCTGCATTTTGGGGGGCAAAACTTGGCGCCCTTGTTTAAACAGTTGAACCAAGCCTCCCAATAAAGTGCTTAAAAACCCCATTTGCACCAGTGGGTCTGAAAGATTCAAAACAAGACACAATCAGAGCACGGCGAAGCCCTGAATGCCCTTTGGAAAACTTGGCTGAATTCAGACAATCACAAGCCCATGAAGGGGACACCCCAAACACAGCCCCTCCCCCAAACACAGCCCCTTCAAACAAACTAAAAACTTGTTAACCAACACGAAAATGCCAACCAGCCCAGAGTTACGAAAGTCCAGGAACTTGGAGAGTGAGGGTTTGGTTTGGACAAGCACCCCAATTGGCTCCAAAAACCAGAGCTCGTTCACCGAGGTTTCACCCGTTGGCCTTTTTGTTCTCCTCCAGGCCACGTGCTGTCAGCAGCAGCCGCACGCAGGCCGTGTGACCCCCCTGCGCTGCCAGCGCCAAAGGCGTAAGGTCGGAGTCAAGGTCCTACGGTGACTTCGATTCGCCAATTGACGAGCTAGTAAATGGCTGTGGGTCAAAAATAGGTACCCAGAATGGCTTGCCCTGGTAAATGGAAGCATGGACCAAAACCTGCGGTCCCCTGGTGGTGTAATTTTGACCCATACCCATATTGTCAATAACCAAACCTGTGGATCCGTTCGATTTCACAATTTTGAAACCATGGGAAACCAGTTAAATGGTTGGTATTTGCAGGGGAACTATATATCTTGGGCTATGATTTGCCAAACTAAAGTCCAAACTCTTGTCTCACTTTCTCACTGGATTGGCCAAAACAACTCTGCCCTTTTTGTTTGCCACTAATTTTGGTCTTCTCAAAAAGTTGTTGTAGTCCATGGTTGTCGGTAACCTAGGTCATAACCCCATTTAGACATGCCCCTAAGCGGGGTTCACCTAGTCAGTAGTAGGTCGTAAGGCGGCTAACCACGTACTAACTTGGTCGAACAACCAAGTAGCCGAAAACTTCGGTCCGATTCCAATCGCCCCCCCCCCCCCCCCTTCCCCCCCCCCAAAAAAAACAAAACAACATAAATAAATTAAGAAAACTGGGGCGGACATGGCCAGGCTTAAAAAGTGACAACTTGTTGCTCGTTTAAATAAAAGTTGAAGGAACTCCAAAAGGCAACCAGGCAAATCGCGGAGTTCAGTCTGGCAATGCTAACAAGTTTTGCTTCGGGGCCCCTAGGGCCGGGGAGGGTAGGTCTTCGATCAATCTCAGGATGTTGTTACACCCTGGCTGATGTGGAGCAGTGGCTATATCTCACCTGTGTAAGTCTTCTCTGTGCACTCCCTCAGATCACTCGCGACAAATCGGTGTGCTGTGTTAGGGGTGTGCGTCGTTAGGTGCCGGCCAAGCTACTTGCTCAATGACCCAAAGGGTGGAAAGCGGGAGCCCTTGCTGGGCTCTCTCTCTCCCTCTCTCCCCCGCTCTCTCTCATACAGTCCGAGCCCAACACTGCGAGATACCAAGTGTTTCTGACCCTCTCTCCCAAACAGCTTGCTAGTCGCCGAGTGGGCAACAATACGAAAAGGATCCCCTTGGGTGCTACTCACATCCCGAGCTTCTTTTGCCAAATAAAAGTCCAAACCCTTGTCTCACTTCCTGAGTGGATTGGCCAAAACAAATAACCAAACTTTTTGATTAAAGCCACCAAAATGGGCTCCCCAAACTCCTGTTGCCTACTAAACCATGGTCTTCCCAAGTACCAAAAAAAGAACGGCCATTTGGGGCCAGGCTCCAGCAACTTGTGGAGGCCAACTCGCGCCTCATGTTAGGGCAAAGGGGCGTCTCAAACTCTGGTTGAGACATCGGTCCAAAGGACCTGGCAATCATGGCAGACAACTTGGCTGGAAGAAGGGGACGCAGAAGAATCTCTTTTTTGCCTGGTTAGTGGAAAACCAAGGGAACCCCAAAAAGCAAGAAAGCAACAAGGGGAGCTAATTCTGGGGAAGAAATGGCAGACAAAAGGTCATTTCAGGTCGGTTCGCTTTGGCCAACTAGCCTGTTATTTTCTATCCACTGCCTTTGGCTTCCGTTTGGCGCAAAAGGCCTGGTGGTCGCAACCCATTTTTCAACCCAGCCAAGCCCCTAAGCCACAAAACGGGAAACCGGTGTCCTGCGCATTGATGTCCTTGCTGCTCGCGGCATCCAGTGCCTGGCAACCAGGGCCTACCCTCTAGGAATAGGAGCTGGTGGGGTGAGACAGTGAGACTCAGGATAAAGAAGGGTGAGAAATAACATGGTATGGACACCTAGTGCATTCAGCCAAGACACTAAAGAAAACATCTCCGAAAAGTAGGTGGTTGCAAAATTCAGGAGTGGAAGCCCAACAATTCCAATTATTCTAAGCTTCCCGCGGCAATTTCCTTGTTCTAAGATTCCCCACTAAGATGAAGCGGCACATGGAAAACCCCAGGGGGTCACCCTCCAAGGGATGTTCCAGGCGCAACCTTTGTATCTTGATCCCAGGCAGAACTGAACAAACAAAACAACCAACACCTGATAATGCAAGAGGCCACGGAATGCACCCCCCAAAGTCACCACGTGTGGAAACCCTTCAAAACACCTGATAACGTACAAATACCTGCGTGACCGTGGCTGTGCAAGTTGACCCTTTCCGCGATACCTCGGCCATTCCAGTTCCTATCACGGGACATGGCCCTGAAACCACGTGTGTCCCAACCATTGCGCCCAGTGGAAACAGCTTCCCCTCACTTGCCCCTTAGGGACCCAGAAATAAAAGGTGCACCTTTTGGGGCCATGACTAAAACTAGCCCAAAACGGAGAAACCAAAAGGTCAAAAGGTCGATTCGCTTTGGGCAACAGAGTCCCTACATCACACCAACAGGAAGCTGATGTTTGTAGGCCCTGGCGTTTGTGCCGCCGTCCTGGCCCCGGTGCTAACATCTGACAGGTGCTCCTCTCACTTCCTGAGAAGAAAAAGTCGCCACATTTTTTGTGCCAGCCACTCAAATGGCAACCAAAATTCTGGAAAAAAAAGATCCAGGAACTCGTTGAAGTAAGAAGAAGGCTAAACACCAACAAGGGGCGCCAAAAGGAGAGACCAAAAGCAAACAAAACCACCCCAACACACCCGGAACCTGACAAAAGTTAACTCTCCACCCCCCAAAAATAACAAGAAATTGCAAAAGCTCCGAAACGGAACTAGTTTGAAGTGAGTATTCTGGCTCACCAACCAAAAGCCGCCCTCCGCTTACGGACTTCCCACGCTCCCGGCGCTCGAAAAAAAACGCCGCGGCGTTCGGCGTGGGCCTTCCGCAGCGCCTCGGCGTCCCCGCGCTCCCCGGCGCTACGCAGCGCGGCCATGGCATCGGGTGGAGGCGTCGGCCCTTCGGCCGCGACGAAAAGGGGCGCGAGGCTTTTGGCGTTGTGCTTCAGGTTTTGTCTGGGACAAAAAGTCCAGATGAAGCCTCAAAACGATGGGTTTGGCGTTTTGCTTCAGGTTTTTCTCCTGGGAGTTAGTATCACGGCACCCTCCTAGTAACAGGACTGGTTGTCAAAGGAGTGAGTATCTAGATCCTCCAGATTTGAGAGGTTATTGTAAGGGTACCCGATCTTTTTCTGCAGTGTATTTTAGTAGGTGAACCCTCCCCCCGAAAAAGGGTAAAAGGGCACTACTGGGGGACCTAGTTCAGGTACTGTCTGGGACACAAAGTCCACATGGAGCCTCAAAACACGGGAGGGGTGTTTTTTTTGCATCAGGTATTTTTTAATGGGAAAGAAACAAAACGGGATGGACGCTTAAAACATTCCAGAACGTACATGGGTTGTTGCCCCATAATCGGGTAAGTCAATCCCTTTCTGAGGGGTAGGCTTGCTTCACGGAATGGGATCCCAAGATCCCGTGGTGGATTTCTTCCCTTGGGCGTCTAAGTGGCTGCGGCTCAAAATTAAGCAGGAGGGGCCAACCGCGGGTTTTGGTTTCCATGTTTCCACTTACTGAGGCGCTTGCCATTTTGGTGGTGTTTTGAGCCACAGCCAAGTGGCAAGCTGGCGGAAAGGTGAGCACCGACCAAGGAAAGCAACTTCCATCCAGCACACAACTTGCCAAGTTGCCTGCGTGGTTTATGTCGGAAACAGGTGGACAAGAGGACACATACTCACTTCAGCACATGGAAGGGTTTTTGTTGGAACTCCGAAGTTGCCGTGTATCGGTGCTTTGTTGAGTCTACCCTTTTCAAAGGCATGGCCTTTGGGACACTTTCCATCAGTTTCATGGACCTTAGCAAGCATATCGCCTTTTTCCCGTTATCCCTGGGGCTCAAAGCACCACTAAAGAATGGGGGTGAAGATGTCCGCCACTGTTTACCAAAGGATGTTCATCCAAATTGGGTCAACCGTTCCTTTAATTGGGGGAAAAAAGGAACCCAGGGGTTATTCTGACTGATGAAAGAAAGGAGTGGGGCAAACTCCGAGCTCTTCAAACTCTTCCATACCAAACTTGAGCAGGGGGTGGTTTCAACCGTTGAAGCAATCGCAGCTCAATTGTGATTCAGTGGACTGGCCAACAAGCACAGAACTTGCTGCTTGCCACGGAAAGAGGCAAAAACCAGAAAGATTAGAGTCCATAAACTCAGAAAGGGCGACAAGTCGCAAAAGTAAGCTTGAGGCATTCAGAGGCAGTCAGAGAGCCGAAGCGAGCCTAGAACCCGAAGGTGCATTTGGTGGCCGGGACTGCGTTGTTGATTCGACGAACTAGTGCCACTCAAGTAATGGATAACTCCCAGTCATGGTAACCAAACATGAACAAAGCCAAACAAACCAAAAACTATCAAAACTTGCCAAGAACTGTGACGATAAACATCAACAAGTCAAGATTTTCGACCCCACGTGCTTACGTGTGATTGAAAAAGGAAGGTTGATGATTTTGATCTCTCCAGTCCAGCACCCCTCCCAACTTGCCTGCTTTTCAAATTGGAGTGGACATGGTTGAAAAAGCAGGCAAGTTGGGACCCGGGTGCTGAGTAGATGTTGACCTGCCCAGGTGGCCCACGTACCCCAACACATGTGGCTCAAGCCACTCTCGGACCAACGGTTCCCCTTTCCGTTTCAAAGGTTGGACAGCGCTTCAAAAAGAGAGTGTCAAACAAACAAACGCACACCACTTATGGTCCATGTGGCTGTCTTTTTTGGGGGTTGGTTTCAACGGGAAACCAAAAGGAAAACCACCATTGGGTGCCAAGAGGCTCGGGGGTCGGCCCCCACTTGCCCCCAAACTTATACTCGATACAATTCCTCCCGACATGGCACCCGACAAGTTCTTTAAAGAGGAATTTCCTCTTCCGGCCTTGCCAGAAGTGCTATGCTAACGGATGGGGTACGTGATCAAGCATCACCAGGTGCATCCATGCCTCTCGCCAAAAAAAGGCGTCTGCGGTCACCAGGGCTGTGGCCGGAGGGCTCGGCGACATGCCATCCTCGGGTCGAGCGCCAGCTGTCTGTCATGAAGCGTTTTTTCTTTCCAACACGGCCTGGACTCCAAGGGCCGAAGAAAAAGAAAGGTAAGGCACGAAGAAAGGCAAAAAGGCCCGGTTTTGGGGTGGGAGGCTGGGGTTCTTTACTTCCCCTTTTCGCGTTGAATCCTCTTGCCCGTTCAGCAACGAGGCGGCAACCACTTCCAACCCGACGCACCGCTGCCTTCGGACTCGGCCAATGAGGTTTCGCAAAAAGCGCTGCGCTGGAAAAAAAAGCTTCGATCGCCAAGCTGCATGAGTTGCCCAAGGGCAACTTGTCGTCTCCCACCGGAGGAAAACAACAACGTCAGACCCACTGCGGATGGACGAAATCCACTTCGCACCACCTAAGAAACCCCGGAATTTCTTGAATTTCAAAACCGTTCGCATCGAATACGGCGAATACGCGCCTTTTCGAGTGGCCTTTTCAGCTTCGAAAGAAGCAAACAAAACAAACAAACAAAAACATTGGGAGGTCTCCGTAGGTCACCCTATTTTGACGACATGCCACAATAGAGAGCCCCGGTAAAACATACTTGAAGGGAAATGAAAAGGACAATCACCTCTTTCTTTCTTTTTTGGGGGGAAGGGCGTCCCCCCCAAAAAGATGCTTGACTGCGAACCCTTGACTGACATGGTGCCAGTCGAGTCATCAAGAACAACAACTCCCCTACAAATCAACATGGAATCCCCAATTCTCAGTTTGCCTCTCAACATCTTTTTCATGATGGCTTTGTGGGCTCCATGTTTCTCTGGAGCAGGGCTGTGGGAAATGCAATCCACTTCTGTGATACAACGGAAACGGACTCCCAAAGACGAACCCCCCGCAAGTATCACAGAAGTGGTTGGATAAACCCCGTGTGATCCCACAACCCTGGAGGGTACAGCCCGGTTTGCAAAAAAACGGCAGAACCGCCCCGAGCCCCGGTCCAGTGAAAGCTCATCGTCTTCCATGACGCTCTCCTGCGCCGCCCGGGGAAAAGCCCGCTTTTCCAGGAGGAAACTGCATGCCCAACACAAGTCACCCACGTTTCTTAGCCTATAAAAAAATGGGGGTACACCAAAAAACACATATTGCCCTCTGTTTCATATGTAGTCTACCCCGAAAAGTTAGCATAGTTTCGGAGGAGAGCCCAGGTTTGAGAAGCTGCGGGCCTGCTTGAAACCCGTTCGCTCTCAAATTCCTTGGTTGGCTTCCCCTGCATCCAGCCCAAAACCGTCGGGCACCCTGCGTTGGGCCAGCCCGGACATCGCGGAGTATCAGAAAGTGGTGCCCAAAAAGCTTCAGCAGCCCATCTGAAATGGGAGGCGGTTCTTCATTTCTCGGAAGGCGTTCCGAACAACTCCTCAGGCACTCCCCCGAAATTGGGGAAGCTCGCTAAATGAGCTGGCCGGGAAGGCGAACGTGGAAACGTATGAGCTTCCCTCTAGTTGGTGGATTCGCATTGGTGGAGAGAAGGTGAATGAATTGGAACCTCACCACCAAGCAAGCTGGACATAGGGAACCCTGCATCAAGAAAAGAGCACGGGGAATCCTGCAAACCACCACATGAAGACCCGGATTCCCACCTCCTCGCAGTCTTCCAGCAAAGTGTCCTGAGGCTCCCCCAAAAACGCTCCTCTAAGGACCCAATCTTGGTTGACGTTGGAAGGGGAGCAACAATTTAAATTTTAGCAGTTAAGTGGTTGGATTTCAACCACTAAGCCACAATAAGCAGAAATGGGAAAACTGTTTCCCAACTTCAACCATGCAATGTCCGGAAGCCTCCCACCTTTTGAGGCCATGACTCAAAGTGCCTAGACCCCTAGCCCCATACCCGAAGGTCCACGGTAAGGCATGGGGATCCGCCAGCGAAATGTCTTTCGATTCGAATCTAGAGAGCCCTGTTTCAAGGGCCCGGATACGAAAAAAGGAAGGTTCCCTCAATCGGACGTCCTTAAAAGCAGCAGTGGGGGGACAAACTTTGGATAAACTTGGCTGGAATTAGGACCCCAGCAAAAAGTTTATTTGGGCCTTGTTGGTGGAAAACAAAAGGAACCCCAAAAAAGCAAAAAAAGAAAAGAAAAGGGGAACTAATTCTGGGGAAGCAAAGAAGGGCCACCCTGCGAACGGAAGCAATCTCAAGCTTGTTCTGGGTATTCATCCCCAAAACTTCAAGTCCATAAACTCAGGGAATGAGAACATGTTTTCAAGAATACAGCCTAAAAAGGGGCCTCCCTTTATGCAACGCTGCTTCTCAAGTGTCTGAAGGGTACCTGATTGCTCCCCGAACGCAGAGCCAACCAAAATGTGCAGCCACAAATCTTGGCACCTGGACCCTCAAACTACCCATAAAAATGGAATTCACCCTCTAATGTTGGAGCGATAACCTAGTTTAAAGGTATATTGAGGGTCACCAACTTTCTTCGAACCCATGGGTCAACCCACATCTCTTGCATTCCCGGGCCGCTTTGGTGGGGCAAACAACTTGTAGAACCTTTCCTTCTGGAAGGTTACCTAGACCCGAAACAACAACCCTTACTTGTTCTTGTGTTTTTTTAATGTCTTAACTTGTTTGCTGTCGACTCTGTTGACCCCTCTGCAAAAAAAGCTGACCACTGCTTGTGGCTTCATTTTTTAGAAAAAAAGGAGCTCAACCAAAAAGCTGAAGTCTAAAGATCCGTTACTCTATAGCAAACAAGTTATTAGAGAATACTTTTAAGGGACACACATCCCGAAGCAGGCCAATCTTCCTCGCCTCCTCTCGCCGGAACAAACCTCCCAGTGCCTGGAAAAGACCAAGGCTTGCGAGATTTCGCGTCGACCGGATTGCCCTAGACCCCGGAATTACACCCATGAACATGACCTAAACTGTCCGAAATAGACCGAACATATCCAGTTGTTTATCTGGATTTTGGCTAGAATAGGAGGATTCACCATAGGTGGTAATCCCAGGGTGCAATGGGCGGACCCTATTACACAAGTTGAAGATGGATAACTACGGTATAACTGTATAACATGTCTAACTAAATATGTTGAAAGTCGAATAGATATAAGATGCTTGACGAATGTAAATGTTGACTATCTGCCTCCCCCCAATTAACATGGGACCTGACAGGGGTGCCTTTAAAAGGAACATGATCATTCAGCATCCCCCTGGTCAGGTTCCATGTTGATTTGTGAAAGCGTAGCAATTGTGTCACTGAATATGTTGAACATAGAAGATGTAGCCATGGTTACAACACCGATTCTTCAAGCGACCACCTTGTTTCGAAGCAACCTTGTTGGAAAGGACCTAACAAAGCAGCTCACAGGGGGTTGCTTTGAGAAGAAACTGATCGTCCAGCTACCCTCCCACAGGTGCTATGTTTGATGGAGGAAGGGCAAGCTCGATTTGCTCACAGGACCTGAAACTAAGGCTTTTTTTAAAAGACTTTCACTAATGGACAAAAATCGGGAAACCCAAAGCTCAACAAAGGCGATTCGGGAAAAAACCGCTTTTTCAATAATCGTGATGGATCCAATTGGACGATCAACAAAAAAATCAGCGCCATATCTTATGGTGGATCCTTAAATGGATAAACCCAACTCCGCGGGCTTTTGATAGCAGCTTCTCTCCTTCTTGGGTCCTCCCTTCCGTTTTTTTTTGGGCCTCGCCGCCCTCCCCAAAGCCCAAAATTCTGGGCTGTCTCGTGTGGGGTCATAAAATTCAAAGCACCAATCCAGGGAACTAAGTTGAAGGACCCAGAAAGAGATGGCTAACTCTCTGGGAGCCCTGAGCAAATTAGGTCCTCCAGATTAGAGAGGTTCGAATAAGGGTACCAACTTTCTTCTGTAGTGGCATTTTGTAGGGGAACCCTCCCCAAAAACAAGAGGCGAGAAAGGGCACTAGCTGGGGGCCCTGACTAAACCTTGACCAAAAAGGGAGAACGAAAAGGGAACAAGCAAAGCTTCATGCGTGGCCTCCGCAAACCCCCCGACTGACGTCGGCTACACTTGGCACAAGGTCCTGTAGAAAACTTCCATTTGCGGCTTGCCCGCCTGGAACAATACTAGGTCCTCCAGATTTGAGAGGTTTGAATAAGTTGGTAACTACTTGTTTTCGGTCCCTCCCCCAAAAAAGTTGGTAAAAGGGCACTACTGGGGGACCTAGAATATTAACAAAATATGCCCAGTAGTGCTAGATCCCCTTTAAAGCAGCGCAACACAAATAATTTCCTCCAGCAAATGCCAACTGTGAGTCGCGAATCGCTGAGGCCCCCCGCGAGCCACCCAAAGCGGCTGCCTCTAGCCGGCGCAGACTTTGAAGCGGCCTGGACGACTGACCACACCCGTGTTTGAACGAGTGTCTTTCTTGAGGGTAGGCAATTTGGGTTGGATTCTAGAAGCCAAAAGGGGTCCAAACATTTTGGGCGCTCCCCTATTTGGAGGGAAGCCCAAGCATGTTGAAACCACTGGAACAACTTGTATTCTAGTTTCCCTTTCAAGTCTTGACGAGGGCCAACGTTGTTTGACAAGGCTTGCCGCTATCGTGAAAGCGCCCAAGGATCCCGCCGTGGGCATCCGCATTGCAATGTGGCCCACGGTCATCTTGAAAACAAGGGGAAGGGATCCACCGATAGAGGGGAGAGGGAGGGGGGGAAAAGTCCACCGATTTTATTCATCGAGTTTTCACCCCTTGAAACGGGGACAATGGGTTACCATACATGGAGATCTCCTGGGTCAAATCCCCCCTCCCCCAATTCCATTTTTAGGGGGTGGGGATGGGTAAACTAGAAGGTTACCACTGAAACTGCGAAAACACTAGGTAACCACCACTAAAAACAGCCAAAAAGGAGGGAAACCCCTGGTTCCAACGGACAACTTGAGGTAGCACTTTTCAGCACAGGTAGGCAGGGTTGTGGGGAATGACCACTTCTGGAATACAACAGAAAGGGCTTCCCAAAGACTCTTTTGTTCTTAAGGGGGATTCCCAAAAGTATCACAGAAGTGGTTGGAGAAACCCCTCGTGATCAACCACAACCCAGGTAGGTAACTGGAAATCATGAGCGCCTGGCTGTGCATTTCTTCGAACCTCTCAGCCCCAAGGCTGCTTCATGGGGGCTGGGAGGGAGGGGGGGGGGGGGAGCCCAAAAAAGCCATAAATAAGCCCTTAATAGGGCCTTATTTGGGGCTTATTTAGGGCATATTTGGGCTCCCCCCCTCCCTCCCTCCCCCCAGCCCCCATGATGCTTTGATCGCTTCTGAAGCCTTGCACAGAAAGTTGTGAGGCCTCAAGGTTCCTTCACAACCCTTGGTATGGGCTTGAAAGCAACTGATTCTTTTCTCCAGCCCCAACTGAAAAATGAACATAATTCACATGATCAAAAAAAAGGGAACAATCAACTTGATCCAAGAACGGCCAAGGTTCCGCAGCCTTGGTCTTGAACACCCTGAAAACTACACTACTACACCCCGCGGCAGGGACGAAAGCCATGTTGCGCGACTTTGCCATCAGGCCCTGAGCCCATTTCCTGTATGGATCCGCTGCTCATTTGTCCTTCCATTGCAGAAAGCATTGAGACAATTGCCAGGGTCCTGGGAATGATTGGAGGCCAAGGATTGTGTATTGGGATGACATCCCTCATTCCCGGCTGAGAGCCAGCAAGATTGCCAAAACCTCAAGCACAGTTTCCTGCAGGCTCCCTGAAGGATGGTTTGGAGCTATTCATGCAAGCCTTGCTGCTTGCATGATCAGGGGCATACGCCCCCAGGCTCAAACTGCCAATGCTCCCACACACACCCGAACAGTCCATGTATGCAGAAATTACCCACATTGACCCCAATGGGTCCAATGTTGGCATATTAGCTACATGGGTTGTTTGGGATTGTCAGAAGGGGATGCCAATCGATTGGAGTACAACTCTGGTTCTCACAAATCCGACTTACCGCAAACACCTTTCAACTTTGTGAAGGGTACCTCGGTTGCTTTCTGCTCCCCTGCTAAAAGCTTAACTTTTAGTGGTTTTGTTAACGTCCTAACATCCCTTGGCAAAATGCACCAAAGGTATGTGCCCGGCGGAATCTTTGATGCAGGGCGCTTGCGCCCACCGTGCCTGTGTCTGGCGCGCTTCCTTTGATTTTGCAGCCTGGCCACTGCTTTCCATCTCCTCGCGCTGTCTCTAGTTGGCGTCCCAGAGTGACAAGTGGCTTCAATTGAAACCACCCCCCAAGGTGGCTGGCTTCAAGGGAAACAACCACGAAAAATAATTTTGAGAAGCTGCAAAGTGCAACTTGCCACTTGCAGGGACCCACAGGTATGTCTGAAGGCAACGTAGGGACTTGTTAAAAAGTCTTTACATGTTGACCAGGCTGCAAGTTTAAGGCGTGATTGAATACGTCCATGGCATCTTGCGAGTGGGCTCTGGTTCTGAATGGCCACGGCTTCCTTGCGGTGGGACCCGGACCAACTGATGGCTGCTCCATGGCAGTTTCATCAGAAGCCACCTGTACCTTTATCGCCTGAGCAGGATGCGGCTCTGAGGATTCAGTTGACAATTTTGATTACTGCAGGTTGCACGGCTTTGTGAATTGTTCGATGACCTCCCATCCATTCCCTAAGCGGGATCTTCAGTTCGGGATTTGACAAGCCCATATTTTTGTTGGTACCCTTGTTTTTGTGGTTTTAAAGGGAAACTGAAAAGGAAAACACATTTTTTAAGGGGTCCAAATCCAAAAAACAACTCACCCTCCTTTTTACCCCCTGATGAGCTCACCAGAACTAGATCCTCCAGTAAAAAAGGTTAGAATAAGGGTACCCCTGTTTCTGTAGTCTGTTTTAGAAGGGTCCCGAACCCTCCCCAAAAAAAAGAGGTGAGAAAGGGCACTGGGGGACGAGAAAAGAAACAGATTCCGGGGTGAACCTTCTCCCCTCGATTTCCATAGCTTTCCCAATCCAACAGACCCGCGACGAGTCCGCGAGCGAACCGCTCCTCTCGGCTGCGTTTCCTGAGCGAAAAGAAAAACGTCCCAGTCCCAAAGGCTGAGCTGCGAGCCGAGGCGCCGTGTTGGGTCAAACCGTCTTGGGATTTGTTCCCGATTTTTCAGGACAGACGTTGGATGGCGTTTTTTTTTGGGGGGGGTTCCCGGGGCTTAAACCATTTAACCCTCTTGGGTTCTCTCCGATTTTTTCCGGAAACCAGTTGGAGGGCTTTCTCTTGGGGGTCAGACTCCATTTCGCAGGGCCCATCGAACCAAGGGGAGCCACTTCGAGAGCAGTGTGCTTCAGGTCTCCTTCCGACCCTTCGAAAACGGTTGGTCAGTAGGACTTCTGACTCAGATGGTCCTCTTCTGACCTCTTCAGTCTTCTTCTGACTCTTCTGACTGGTCATGGACCCCCAGTTTAAAGGGTCATGGAGACTCCAGGTTGTACCAACATTGGAAAACCAAAAGGTCAAAAGGTCGGCTTTGAACAACTGAGGGTATGGGTATGGGTATGGGTATGTTCCAATACAAATGCGTATGGGTATAGCTCAAATTCAACCCGCAGTCTGGGCTCCCTCAAAACTGAGATGTTCATGAGACCCCTGGCTATACAGTACTTTCTATCTACTCAATTCAATGGGGCATGCAAACACATGAATTCCCCTGACAGATCAAGATGAAACCCGGAATACCACGATCTTTGGCGGGAACTCCTATCTCCTTCTTAGTTTTGGGGGAATCTCTTCTTTTCGAGTTCCTTCTGTTTATTTCCCGGCAATCCATTTACGGGGTGGGGATAGTTTAAGACCCTCTCCCCAAGGCCTACACTCGGAAACCTGAAGGAAACCAAAGCTTTCGCCTGGCACTCGCCTGGCACATACGCATGGAGAAACCCGCCGGAACCTTCCGAGGAACTCGTTTTCAACTGAGCGATGCAAAGCGCAACACACTCTAGGTCCTCCAGATTTGAGAGGATAATTAGAATAAGGGTACCAACTCTTGTTTTTCGGTTTTGTGTATTTTAGTAGGGGGACCCTCCCCCCAAAAAGGGTAAAAGGGCGGGTTTTGGGACCTAGTTGAGAAGCCAAACCCTCGGCTTGTGCCGAGGGCCCCGAACCAAGATGTTTGATTCTCCGAATTTGGCGAAGCAGAGTCATAGCATGGGTTTTCCCTCTGGCAGCCTTGTGAGTTTTCGGGCAGCGTTAAACAACTTTCCCCAGCCCCCGCTCGGACTCGGGCAGCAGCTGCTGCGGCTGCTGCTGGCTCTCACGCGGTGCGCTGGCAGTGACCTGCACATGGCGACCTTTTCATCAATGTCCGAGAAGAGGCGCTTTCATCTTCGGAAGCTCTTTGACATGCCAAGACTATGTTGCACCCAGTTGAGTGAAACCACTTTGCTGAGCGCAGCCCGGCCCAAGAGCCCGGGCACCTGCGTGAATCCTGGGCGGAACCCTAGGAACATGCAGATCCATCATAGCATCCCGACCCCTCACACCCCTGCCTCAAACATGGTGAATCAAACAACAGCCCAAGGTTCCCTCTTACATGACCAACCCCTTCCACAGGGCCAAAGTGCGGCAAGCGTCTGGGCACAGGAAGAGGAACAAAAAAAAAGGCGACAACGCACAAGGAAAGGCGACTCTGCGTGTCCGAGTGTTTGAAGGGCACCATGTCTGGATGGGTAATCCCCCCTACTTTAAGGGGAAGGGGGGTGGGGGTCCCCAATTCCATTTTTGAGGGGGTGGGGGTGGGCAATTCCTGTCTTCATTCAAAGCATGCCATGGTCAAAAGCCAAACAACCTCAGTTGTTCAGTGACCCTGGACAAAAAAGGGAACCCTTTTGGGGGAAGACCATTTTTAGTGGGGCAGCCACCCAAAAACTGGAAAATAATTGGTGCCACTGAACAACTGAGCAACTCGCAAGCGACCAACGCAGGAAGTCCCTTGAGGCTTCCACCCGGTACTCGGTCCGTTTTTTTCCAACTCAAGTTGCCGCTCGCCCATGGGGCCCGTGCAAGTGGACCTCTGCAAAGCTTCCAAATCAGAAGCCGAAAGCACGCAGACATTGGGCAGTCAAGCTGTTTCTCACTTGCCCAAAGGACTCAGAAATACAAGGTTAACCTTGTGGGGCCATGACTAAAACTAGACCCAAAAGGAGAAACCAAAAGGGCAAAAGGTCGGCTTTGGGCAGTCAAGCTGCTTTGGAAGAACCCACACCTTGCAGCTCCACCTGCGATGTATTTGATCTGCCGGGCCCAAAGCCCCTTCGCCCGGTACGGCCAGCCAGGTGTCAGGACGGCACGCTTGAAAAGCGTCTCCCTCCAACCGAATCGCCCACTTCTTGCTCTTTTCATGTAGAGGCCAATGAAGGGCCATTAATGCTCAAAGACCTTCCATAGCTCCCTGTGCCTTGGATGACCCCATTGAATAGCTGGTTCTCTCCTCCCCTTTAAGCCCCCAAGCGGGTTTAAGCCCCCAAGGGGGAACGATTTCCCCTACACACTTATTTCAGACAAGTACTCCGAATCAGCAAACAAATCGCTCATCTTTCCCCAAGGGTCCAAGTACCCTACCTGTTGGGATGGATGAAACCCTGCAAATATACCAACTGGTGCAGGATTTCGTTCATCAAGGGCGTTCATTTGTCGCACCACAGTGCTAAGCCTGGACCTAGTTTCTTGAACATTTCGCCAGCGAACCAACTCAGCAAGTAGGTTCAAGCCAGGGTTATAACAGGGCTAGCTGGGCTTAGTTTCCGTACAACAACTCACTTCCTGACTGGCCAAAAGATGTCCAAACGGTTTGCTGGCCACTAGACATGGTGTTCCAGAAAGTGACTAAAGTCCATAAACTCTGGGAGTGAAACAATGGTTCTAACTATAAGCTTCTTGAACACCCATCCGCCCGGTTTCGAGTGCATCCATTTCGACGCCAGGCCAGCATCAAGCAGCCCTGCGGCTTGAGAGAAGGCGAAGGGGGCAGGGCAAACAATGCCGAGGATCAAAAAGCTCCTCTGGGAGCACCGGCCGATTTGTCCGCGTTTTTTTT
>CAUJNA010003549.1:1442731-1517731 GCA_963377175.1 Effrenium voratum | reverse complement strand
CAGGCTATAAACAGACTACTGGGAAGCCTTGGGTGGTTGGGATCCAACCAAATCGCAAGTGCCATCAGATGATTCTGGTTGCAACTTCTGTGACCCTTTGATGTGGGGAGGAAGCAACAAGAGATTGCTTTTCCTTTTTGTGTCCCCTCAAAACCACCCAAACAAACCGGGCCTCAAGAAAACATACCCGGGAATCCAACGAACGGGTTCCGCATGTGGACATCGCACTGGTGCCAAACTGGGCCACTCCTATGAGTACTTGATTACTGGACCGGGAATCCCCTTGGTGCCAGTCAACTCACTTCCCATCGGTTCAAGAAAAACTCAGCCACACGGTTTTCTTGCCACTAAAACATTCCTCAATTTTGCTTGCCACACTTTTTGCTTCAAAGGACCAAGCCAGGACCCCAGGACCCCTGTCAGGTTCCTTGTTAATTGATGGCAGGGTATTTACCACCAAAACGGTCTCAACCCCAGGAACTCAGAGAACGAGAACTTGGGGCAAATCAGTGCATCTTCATGTGGCTGGCGAATGACAGTCTTTGGACGTGTCTTCTTTCAGACCCTCAACATGGTGTGTCATCCTCTTGGTTTCCCAACTTAAAACACTGGCCAAGAAGGGTACCCTCCTTTCAAAGTAAGCTACCCAACGGTTGTCCCCAGGCTTCCCCACCCAAAGCCGGCTTGAGCGCCCTGTGCCGCGGCCCAAGGGCCCAAGGGTCCGAGACGTGGCCACTTGCAGACTTGAAACTTTCACTTTGTGCGGCCAAAACTCGAAAAGCACCAACCCCACCCCCCAGCACCTAGGAAGAGTTCTTGTTGTTTTCCTTTTTGGTAAGGGGTTCTTAGAACCATTCTGGTGGCTTAGGTGCCGCAAGTAGCCCTAAAGACGGTGTCCCAACATGTTATCCTTCAGCTGCTACTTCTAGGTGGTATACAGGCGGCTGTCTTTCAATTGGTTCGGTTTGAACTTATCGGTCGTCTTGTTTTCCCATGATCTAGAGCACTGGCTCTGATACCCAAACAATCCATGTCAGGTAATATATATATATATATATAAATACACCAATATACACCAACATGTGACCCCATTTGGAGGGTAAATGCGGGTATAGATACTACATACATGCAGTGCACGGAGATGGGTGAAACCCGTCACGAAATGCGAGGAGATAGGAACAAAAGGGGAAATCCTATCGTTTGCCACAGGTTTTGCAGTTGGATGTTGGGGAACCTGCAGTGGAGTCTTATCCATTTCGAGAGATCCACAACCATAACGCGTCGTGGCTGAAAAATTACGGCCTTTGATCATAATTATTACACATGCATTCAATCACTAAAACTGTACACGTGCTCGGCTAAATATGTTTTTTCTTTTCTTTTTTGTATTTTAATGTATACGTAGCGTACACACACACACATCTCACTTGCCCAAGGACCCAGAAATAAAAGGTTAACCTTTTGGGGCCATGGCTAAAACTAGACCAGCAAGGAAAAACCAAAAGGTCAGATCCGGTCGGTTTTGGGCAACTGAGACATACATTGACGCATGATCCTGGAAGCTTGTGTGTAACCTTGGGTCACGATTCGGGCCTGCCGCTGTCTCTGCTTCAAGGAGAGAGCTCTCCCAAAATTCGTTGAAATTCTCAGATGCGTCTCGGCAATCCAGAGGCCTAACCCTCATGACAGTGGGTCACTGGATTTCCCCATATGCAAAAGTTGATCATTTTGCTGGTGGTTTCGATTGAGACTGCCACTTTTGCAGGTGCCAAAAAGGGAAAATGTGGGAACCCTGTACCCCAGGAAAAGAACCTGCTTCGGCCGGATTCCTGGGAACCTTTCTGGGGGCAAACTGAGGGGAAAAAGTTCACAAGAAAACCAGAACCCAATAAAAAAAATGAAACAAACCAACAGTGGGTTCCCTTCGATCCCCTTCCACCGCCAAAAAAAGAAAAAGAACGCCCTTTTGTCCCCAAAAAAACCATCTACGAGCCAACTGACTGCAAATGCGGTAGATTGGGTAACTGCAAGCGTAGAATACCATGAACTTTGTCCATGGTGGAAAATCCCTTTGCTGTGAAGTGGGCCCCTGACTACTTTATCACGGGGATTCCCTCACCCCCCTCCTCCCCCGGTTTTCCGGGCCACTGGAGCGAAGTTGGGTGCTTAGACTGGAGGGGCAACATAGTCCCAGCGCCTGACATTCAACCAAAACATTGAAGTCCAATACCATACGGGTGTGGCTCAAAATGCAAGAGCTGGGGCAAACCGCAGGTTCTTTGGTTCCACTTGCCAAGGTGCCATTTTGGTACATGAATTTGAGCCACAGCCATCCATATGCCTCCATCTAAACATATTTCCAGTGATCGATTCCCTTTAAAACCAACCGGGGAAAAACCAAACCTTACTATATCCTCACAAAAATCCAACCTTTAAAACCAACAGATTCCAACTTAAGCAAATGGAATGGCCACAAAAAGACAATAAGCGCCTCTCTGGACCGCCGAGTCCAATCTGGCGCCCTAAGCGGCTTCGGACTCACCAGCCTCGCGGCCATCAAGTCGCCTTTTGCGCGCGAGCTGAGTCTCTTTGCTTCGGGGAAGGCTTGGACTGAGCACATGTTCTACCCATTTCTAGGTCCAGATTTGAGAGGTTAGAATAAGTTGGTACCAACTTTGTTTTCGGTTTTGTCTATTTTCGGAGGGGAACCCTCCGCCCAAAAAAGGGTAAGAGGGCACCACGGACCTAGCTTTGGGCTCCCTTCACACTCTTAATTGCTTGTCTGGTTCATGCTGGGAAACGCCAAGAAACATGGCACCTGGACATGAGAAAACCAACAAGAACTTCCAGAACACATTGCAATTCTAACAAGCCCCTGACCACACTAGAACTGAGCGTTGCGCTTGACCTTCATAGTTGAGTTCCCTTGCTCTCATTCCAACCTCAGCCCAAAACAGGCATTTCTGATGAACGGGGGACTGAGGTCGCCATAGACTGCGCTCGCCATATGCTGGGCGGGCGAGCGGTGCGAATCATAGCCCCAGTCATCCCGACCCCAATGGTTGCCCCCTGGTCCAATTCCATGTTCAACAAATTGTTACTATTTAAATATCAATGTCTGACTTCTTTCAGGTTTAAATATAGATTGTTTAACTTACTGGCATTCGGTGTACTAACCTCATTGGATTTGACCGATATCTCTCCAACATGTCTGACTTCTTTCTCCCTTCTCCTCACGTCTCGCGCCGCACCTCCCTGGGACTATCGTTGAACGCCAGGTTTGGACTTCCAAAGCCTCATGAGAAGCACTCGTGTAACTCTTGGCCAAAAAGGCCCGCTCCCAACGAGGGGAGCCCTGTTGGCCATGAAACATTTGCCGAGCCCTGGACCCTACGATGCTCCAAATGGCTGCTTCCCAAGGCTCAGGATCATGCGATTCGGCAGTCCACTTGCCAATATCTTGGTTGCTGCAACGACCCCCCTGCAAAAAGTGGACAACTGTTGGGTGGTTTAGTGCAAAACACCTTTATTTCCCTAAAAGTTAAAGTCTAAAGATCCAACCCAATAGCAGTCAAGATGTTTGCCAACACGTTCCAAGAACAAAAGGAGAAGGTTCAACGCCATCTGGACACTGCAAGTGTCCAGAGGCGTGGATGGGCCAAAACCAAGTCATAAACTTCTTCTTTGCCACCCGGACCTTTGAATACGCCCGGCCAGCGATGAACAGCTGGCAACAACTCAATATTTAAACAAGTAGATCAGACAAGAATCGGCCCGCCCTCCATACATACCTTGTATGTATGTGTATATTTGTGTATATACCTGGGCACATTTGCAGGCGCCTTGTAAAAAAACGCCCCCCGGAAACTCGAGTTGGGGACTCTTGAGTTGGGCCGTTTAAGCGCATCTGGAGGCATGTGGGCGTGTCTCAAAATAGGCGACCCTCAAAATCGGACGGTTTCCTTGTGCTTCCCTTTTAAAATCATCCCACAAAAGGCTACACAAAAAAAAGCCGGGGTGCTCTGCGTGTAATGCCTACGACGCTAAAAGCATCTTCTGGGACCAGGGCATCTTAGCAACGAGGGTTCCTCTATACTAGGACAGCCCAAACGGCCGCCGACCGTGTTTCTTTGGAACAGCAACCAAACCAAACTCATGAAAACACATCCATGTCTCTAAGAACAAATGCCACATCTGGATGATCTCTTCATGTTGAGCAACCCTCGCTTAAACAATCAAGCCGCGCCAGATCGGAACTCGCGCGCAACTCGCTTTCGGCCTGCACCCGCGCGTTGGGCGGGAAATCTATTCCTCGCTCATGGGGGAGACCGCACTTGGCCGCGCAAACGCAGCCCACGCCGAAACATCTTGGCAACACCTTCTGCCCTTCTTGGGTGGTCAACCAACTAGTAAGTAGGTTGTAACCATGGTTGTAGGGCACTAACCCCAGTTGTCCCAGCTATAGCCATGGTTTCAACCTACTTACCTGACGTTGGTTGCACACCCAACTTTCACCAACAAAATTCTTTCCAACATGCGCTCTTCAATCCCACCCACTTGGCCGTGCAGATCGACCTGGCCGCAAGCAGAGGGTTTGGAAACTATGTTTCGCAAAACAGGCAACCAAAGGGTCAAAAGGTCGACTCTAGGCAAGTGAGTCCCTTCCACAAACACTGCTAAAAACCATCCAATGCTTTTGGGGTTCACGACCTTTCCCTTGGGAAGGTACCATCCATGACCATAGACTTCTTGGTGTCATACGATGCCCCTCCCCGTTTCCATCAACATACCTAGTTCGACCATGTTTCCGGGAATATTTCCAAACCTGGTTCCCCCACCTAGGGCCCGTGTACATATTGGGACAGCCCGGCTTGGATCCATCCAACATCCCAAGTGCGGAAAAGAAAAAGAACTCGCGGCTACTGAACCTCTTCTAGATCCTCCAGTAGAGAGGTTAGGGTTTAGGGTGCCAACTTTTTTCTGTAGTCTATTTTCGGCGAACCCTCCCCCAAAAAAGGGTGAGAACGGGCACCACTGGGGGACCTAGTCGTAAATCTGATCTGCAAACCAGCTTGGAAAAATGGAAGGCGGAGGGCTGTCAGTGCGCACATTTTCTGAAAAGCACTCTGGGAAGACCTGCGGGAGTGCACTTCTCGGTGTTGCTTTCCCTCTTTATCGTGGGATTTGTGTCAGTTGCAGTCTGTTCTATTGTTTGTTTGGGATATGTGTTTGGCAAGATCTAACTAAGGTCTAAATTTAAGATAGAATTTCCAGTAGGATTCGAGGAAGTATGTCCTTGTCGAGTCCACCTCTGAAATATCTTTATGAACTTCTACTCGGTTTCTGACTGAATGTAGATATATTATAATAAGGAAATAATCCAAGCATTATTTCTAATTCACCCTAGACTTTGAATCATAATTATTCTATTTCACATTAAATTCTTCACAGGAGTGCCTTTCCAATAGAATGTCCTCTACAATCAGTTGAACATGTCAACACAATGAACCAGCATCCCTGGCATCACCAGCCAGCATCTGCATGCCCAACCAGCATCTCCGGCTTTCCCTGCCAGCATCTCCAGCTTCCGCTGCATCATCTCCAACAGGCGCTTGCGAGAGGCTAGAATAAGTTGGTACCAACGATTTTCTGTTGTCTATCTTAGTAGGGGACCTCCCCCCAAAATGGGCAAAAGGAGACTACTGGAAAACCTAGGCTAGAATCGGACCTCAACAAAAACAACACACACCACAAAGTTTGACGCGAGAAAACGCTGTGAATGCATCTCCAGCATCCCCGGCATCAGCTCGACCTCTCCAACCTCTACTCCGGATTTGCCCTCCCCCCACCCAACTGGTCCCAACTCCCGACCTAAAGGTCGCTTTCCGTCCTGTGATTCGGACTGGTGGCGTGGGGGGTTGGACACCCGGGCTCCAGACCACCAATTCTGGGATGCTGAATAAACACAGGGAGTGAGTTTTTTCTTCTTCTTTTTTTAAGACGGTGGGTTGAAATGGATGGACAAGGAACTCACCCCTCGGATAGCGTGGACAAAACCCCTGGAACATGGATGCATCTCGATGATGGGCCCAATGAACGCTCCTTGAACCTAATAGATTGCCCTACAAAAACCGGAAACTTGTTGTCTCAAAATGAGGGAGTCCCCTCCAAAATAAGCGGATGTCCTTTGGTTTCCCTTTAAACCAACCCTGGAAAAGACACACCCGGGCAGGACCATCCAGGGCCTACCAAATCCAAACTGAAGCTTAGAATTTAGGGCTCGCCCCAAACACTGAAATGCGTTGCATTCAGAATTTGGCTTGGACCAGATTAGTTGATCCAAATGGGCGCGTCTCCTTTTGAGGGTACAAAAGCCACCGGGAAACCACCCGCTTGGAAGGGATTCAACACTTCGCACTACCAGTCCACCCATTTTGTGGGATGTCCATATGTTTTCAAGCAAATGCGTATCATTTCTCTACAGTTTCTACACCAAGCCACATTCAACCTATTCCGTACGATTCCACGCTAAACTCACTTCCTGAGTGGATTGGCCAACAAGTCCAAACTCTTGTGGTTGCCGCTAAAATTGTCCAAACCACAAAAAGTGACTAGAGCTCCAGCAACTCAGAGGTTTGGACAGGCTTTGCTGCAACCACAAGGCAAAGTAGTCTTCCATGTGCTTCTTCGCCCCCTGGAAAAATGGAAAATTATGTCCAGTGATAGCTTCCCTGCAAAAAGGGGAAAATCAAACGCATATTCATTTCAGCACATGGAGGATAAGGCAGGCCACGTGGACCCTACCAAAAACCACCGCAGAAACCCGACAGAAAACAAAAAAAAGGTCTCGGGCAGACGTCTCGGGCCTCAGGCCGCGATTTGGATGGAGTCCTCGGACATCGGTGCGTAACTCCGCGGTTTGGTCCGTCGTTTGGTAGATTTGGTTTTCCTCTTAATGTGGTTCTTCAAGGGAAACCGACCCTTTTAAGGTGGCTTTTAAAGGGAAACCCAAAGAAAGACGTGATTTGGGAGGGGTCAAAAAGACAAACCCAATTCGTGGCTTGGATTGGTTTGGAGGCTAGGTGACAAGGCTCCATTTGGCTTCAAGGAAGACCCCCCCAAGAAAAGCAGCACTTACTTCCTGAGTGGACTGGCAACAAATAATATACTAAAATGGTCTTCCCAAAAAGTCCAGGAACTCAAGAAGTGAGAACACGTAACTTCCACGAAGACCTCATTTGGACCTCAAAACCTGCCGGAGCTCCAAAAAAAACGTAGCCTCCCAGCGATAGGCTCACTTCCCGAGTGGATGTCCAAAAGTGACCAAACTGTTGGGTATGCCACTAAAATGGTCTCCCCAAAAAGCATGAAGACTCGCTGGACGTGGGTTGAAACCAACAAGGCGCACCAAAAGAAAGCCAAAGGAGACCAAATGGAAACAACACCGCGCCCCGGTGTCCTTTTAAGGGAAATAGATGGTTTTTTTGTTGGTAGGTGACTGTAAGCCACCAGGTAAACCAGGAATCGCCATCTACTTTTAAAAGGACACCTCCTGTGGATGGACGAAATCCTGCACCACCTGAGAAATCCTGGTTTATGTTGATTCCCCTGTAAAAACCAACAAACGCTATGGTGTCAACCATGGTTGCTTGGGTGGTGCGACATCCGAAATGAGGATTTCACAACCACCCACATGGCGCCCCTGCCAGGAGGATGTTTGACATTTGCTTTCTGATAATGTTGACCCCGAATTAGTGGGGACTTGTCACTTTTGGAGGGGAACACCGGAACACCCCCCATATTACTACACAGGGATTATTAATCCGGGGTCAACATTAAGCCGCAATCCAAACCTCTTGTCCCGGTGGCGTTAGGGTCAAGTTGGCGCGATCAGCTTTGGTTGTCGCTACAAAGGCCTCACGTCCTCCGTGGATTGGCAAAGAAAGTGCTCGAACTGTCTGCCGCTAAAACATCCTGCCAACGTAAGCAGTCCAGGAACTCGGGGAGTGAAGCCAAAGACGGCTGGGGCTGGTTTTTTCGGCAGGATCCCAAATTCCGAAAACGTGATCCGTGGGACATCACTGCAGGGAAAGCCACCACCGATCTTGTGGCAGCTTGTCAAAGCCAAGGACGGCAGGCTTCCAAATTGTGGAGCGAACGTGCATCAACATTTAGTTGTGTCGGCATATCTACCTGGAGTCTCCATGACCCTTTAAAAATAGGGTCACGCATGACCTTTCTTTGGGTAATGACTCCATTTTTCAAGGATCATCCATACTCCAGGTAGTGAAGAAACTTCCAGTGGTTTATCGTTGGCTTGCCTTGAAAAGCGAGCAACCCTCAAAGCGGTGAAAGGGGCAGGCATGTACGTCCTTGTGTCTTGGTGGTAGTGTGCATGGAAGAATTGGGCATCCACTTTCGCTCTGGGGTAATTTCCCATTCATTGCTGCAGACATACCACTGGCAAGTAACCAACCAACCACACACGCACACACGTCGCCAGATGGGGCATGGCTGTTGTGGATCCCACAACCAGACGTGCTAACAGCGTATCGCCAGAAAGGTCCTGACAGAAGTGGCCCAGGTTTCCATGAATTCTGATCAAGCGGATGGGCCTGGAACAGTCCGATGTTTGTTGTTTGCCACAAGTATAGTCCATGAACTCAGGGACCTTCCGCCAAGGAGCCCTGATGTGAGTCAAGCACAGCACCCGCGCCAATTCGACGTCCAACTGCTTGGACTCAACATAGCCTGCGGATGTTGCAACCGAAGGCGGCAGAAGCCAATGCAATGTCAAGGCCCATCTTCAAGCTGACGCTCGCAGCTTGCCTTTTGCGAACTTCCAGAACCAGAAATTGAAATCAGTTAAGCACGAGTTGACCACACAAGGTAACAACAGTTAAACAAGCAACATGTCGTCAGCTGCCGCCTTGATTGCTGGCGCATACTGTAAGTTCCACTTTGGCAGCAAGGGATGCTTGTGTCGTCTTCATTCAGCAGACAAGAAGCCAAATTGGCCGAGCTATGTTGTATACCCGGGTTCTCGCAGGTGGCCTAGAAGACCTCTAGGATCGCAAACAGACCGTCTAACAGCACTATCGGAAAATGACGGCCCAAGAACAGATTGGGGAATGTACGCATTCTGTAAGAGCGCCTCTACAGCTGCTGCACTGGGTGTGAAAGAGGGGGGTCTAGCAATCCTTTGCGTTTAGCACCGATTGTATACCAGCATACTCCGTTGACCAGGGTCCAAACTGGCCCAAGAGAGAAATTCCAAAGCGAAAATCGAGGGAGCCCTCAACATGTGCTGCCAGTTGCATTTCAACCAGGTCCTCCAGATTTGAGAGGTTAGAATAGGGGTACCCTTTTTCTGTAGTCTATTTTGGTAGAGGAACCCTCCCCCCAAAAAGGGTAAAAGGGCACTATTGGGGAACCTAGTCAATGCATCACCTGGAAAAGGGTGGCTTTCCACTTGGCCCCTCCACCGCGTTCGCGCACGGACTGAGCGGCCGACGGAAGTGCCGGAGATTGCTCAGCAAGCTCTCCTCGGAGGTCGGAGCCAGCAAAAACGCAGCTTCAAGGCAACGCAGGTTCCCGTGTGACCCTAGGGCTCCTGGCCCCCATTATGAAAAGAACACAAACAAAACAAATAAAACTTGAGACCCAAATTGGATGACAATCCTTAAGCCTTAGGACAACACGCGGCCATAGGAGCCTAACCATTGTTTTGGTGCTTTGAAGCGCAGGGTGTGAGTTTCCATCCCTCACCGCCTGCCCAAAATGGGGAAGACTGAGCCAAAAATAGAGCATAAAACCTTTGCCTGCGTATGCACCAGACCCATGCTCCGAAATCGAAACTTCCCAGTTGCAACCTACCACCTTGAAGCTGCAAACACGTTTGAAGCCCCAAATGCATCAAAAAATCCGGGACTGCCAAAGAGGACAACATTGTTGCGTTCGATTTGGGCCACGCATGGGTCGCTTCAAAAAACGAGCCCCGCGGGACTCAACGCGGAAAAAAAAGCCGCCGCTCGAGCCGAGCGAACTCCGGGAGACCCCACGTCGCCCGAAGGCTGGTTGGCCCTTCCCTGAGGCCGGAGTCGGCTGGTGAAACTCGACCCGGGGGTTTGCAGGGCCCCCATTAAAAGAATGGCTTCAGGGGGGGGCTTAAGGGGGGGTAAGGCGATAGGGGCCTTGGCGGGAGGGGTTGACCCAATTTGGATGAACCTCCTTAGGTACACACCGGTGGTTGTATTAACCCCAGCTTGAACCCCAGGGTATATGGGCGCGTCTCTTTTTAAGGGTATCCTGATTGAAATGGAAACTTTTACACCCATCGTTTTAATTGTGGTTTGAAACCCAGGGTATATCGGCGCGTCTTTTTCTAAGTACCCTTCTTGAAATGGAAGCCAGAAGGAGAACCACTGTTTTGGGGGGTGCCCATAAAAAAGACACTCTCGTGAGCCACGCTCAACATGACATGTTCCCTAGAGGACGTGGGAAGTTCAGTGAGTCCTCTGGTTGTGGTGAGAACTTTGTGAGTCGCCGGATACTGCGTAGCCTCCCGAACATACAATCTGACAGAGAAAGTGCTTTTAAAGAAACGGAACAGGATACTGCCGTGCCAAAAGTTCTGCACAAAACCTTTAAAGCTTTAAAACCTTTTACAAAACCCAGGGGTTGAAATCCGAATCCAAACCACCAACTAAGGGGGTACCTGATTCTGTGCTAGCAATCCGTTCAATCTGGCGATGCTTTGTAGGATAAGGGGTGTCCCTTTGGTGGGGAATCATCACTTTTGGCGGGAACACTCCGACTAAAAAACTGGCTGGTTGCTTAGTATGGAGTCAACATTATAGGGGCGAAATTGAATGGGATTAAAGCTTCCCTGGGTGTTTCTCAAACATTTGAGGACCCCTCAATTGGTTGGTTTCCTTTCGGCTTCCCTTTAAAACCAACCAACAAGGGTTTCCCTAGACGGACACAAAATGGGGGTTCTAGTGGGTTCTTGTGGCGGATCCATCTGGCGGTCCAACCAAATCGCATTTCAAGGGACGCGATTTGGAACTCATACTGCGGATGGTTGCGATATCCACTTCGCACCACTTTGACATTGACTCTAGCATCCACAGGGGAATCGAGTCGGCAACCAGGGTTTCTGAGGTGGTGCAGGATTTCGTGCATCCCTCCTTGCTTTTTCTCTTTCCCTCAGTCTCTGGCTGAGGGGTGCCTGAAAATTAGATCATTTGCAATCAGTTGGTCGAAATCTGTGCTTACAACACACAAAGGGCCCAAGGACCAAGCCACCTGCCCTCCACCCACTGGTGGGGCAAACTAGACCCTAAGCCTGTTGTTTCCATATTTTGGACGGTGCTTTTGGGTTTGAGTACACTTATCCTACAAAGCATCGTCAGATTGAAGGGACCCTAAGCCTTTTGTTTCCATATTCGGACGGTGCTTCTGGATTTTTGAGGTGCACTTTTCAGTCGATTCCAAGGCCTACAAAGCATCGCCAGATTGAACGGATTGCTAGCACAGAATCAGGTACCCCCTTAGTTGGTGGTTTGGATTCGGATTTCAACCCCTGGGTTTTGTAGAAGGTTTTAAAGCTTTAAAGGTTTTGTGCAGAACTTTTGGCACGGCAGTATCCTGTTCCGTTTCTTTAAAAGCACTTTCTCTGGGTTTTGTAAAAGGTAAATGGGAAACCACCCCTAACCAAATCACCGATGCAAACCAAGCAGAGGGAAGCTGACAGAACTTCACAATTGGCTTGGCAAAGAACTTGAGGTTCTTGCAGCCCCCAAACCTGGAAAGCCCAAACTCTTTGTTTAGTGTGCCACCACAATGGTCCCAACCAAAAAAGTGACAAAAGTCCATAAACTCAGGGAGTGAGAAATTGATAGCACTGGTAGATCATTGGAACCAAACTGAAACCAAAGAAACCCATCGATGTTCAACCAGACCAACGTCGATCACAAGGACACCAGAACGAGCCACAATCAAAACCAGAGCAGTCGGACTTGGTTGACGTTGGAAGGGGAGCAAACAATTAAATTTGCGAAAGGGTTTGAAACAGTATTTCGGGAGAGAATAAACAGGCCCAATCCCACCAACAAGAAGAGATTGTTTAAGTCCCCCAGTCCCAAGGGCAAAGCGGTGCCCCCGGCTGGCACAAACAACGAACCAAAACAGGGTGCCTTTAACCAAAAGATGAATGAACCCAGCAAGGGCAGAGACAACCGAAAGCAAGCACAAAGCAGCAAACCAAGCAGGCAAACAATGCAGCGAAGCAAGCAAAGCAAACCAGAGCGCGACCCTACCACCCCAAGTCCTGACCCACAGCCAGCCGGCCCCGCACCGCCGGCTGGCGAGCCCGTGGTGTCCTTTTCCACGAGACCGCCGCGGCGCCGTGCGCGGGTAGTTGACGCTATGGCAAGATTAGGATGCCGTAAGGAAAAGCTTGAGCCAAACGGCGCATTGGCATGGCATGAAAAACATGCTATGATAAAAGTACATGCCCCCAAAAACACCCCCCTCGCCTGTACAAAGAGATGGAGTGAATTTGGAAGGGCGCATTGGCCATGTTGAAGTTGAAATGCAATAAACAAGAAAACAAAGCCGATTAGGCTACCAGGGTTCGCGACCCCATACCCGGGCACTCATTGGTGCCCGGATCCCGCCACCACCCCGAATTACGGGTATGGGGCGGATTCGCGCCGGTAGCCAAATCAAACAAGAGAAAGCAAAAAGAAACAGAAACAAAGATTCAACTCCAGAATGGCAGGCATGAAATAAAATTACATTTGCAATGCAACCACAACGAACCGCAAGGTTCAAGTGGATTTAGTTCCTGAATTCATGATTTAGGCGCATTGGCCTACTGGTTGAAACATGGTGCTTCGACCACAAGACCTTGGTCTTTAAAGTAGCACCGTCTAGGCGCGCGATCACACAAAGACCTTCAGTAGGAACACCACCAGCTGCAATCAGCGGTTCAGGTCCGAGTAGGACTTCACCGGCAGCGGTGCAGCGCATCCGTGATCCTCACCGCAGCACCTTGATGAGTTCCATCTCCAGCAGCAGCAGCGGTGCTGGACGATGCTGACAACCAGCGGCCGTAGACACCGGCGAGGGTAACTGCCTTGCTGCGGCGACGCACACCTGACAGGTAATCGCCGCCAGCGCGAATAGCGCACAGCTGCGCATGCAGTTGAATTCTGGAATGGCGAATAGCCCAAACATAGAAATACTACAGGGAGCATTGTCCATTATGTGAATTCCGGAATGAAAGCACGCGCGCGTTGGCGCCGCTACGCAAAAGCATGACGGACACCAGGTATTACCGATGTCGTCCGCCGCCGTGCCGTCCCCTCCCCTTGTTGACGTTCCAGTCCCCAGGAGGAGGAGGCACGGTCTCGGCCAACTCATCATCCGCACCCCAGGTAGGGGTATGCGGCGAGTTCGGATTCTCGAACTCGCGTGGATCACCCTGCATGTGCGGCTGCCAACCCTGCTGCATTGTGCCAGGCCACATTTGCGGCATCATGCCAGCCATTGGCTGTTGCATGTACCCTCCCATTGGGAAAGCGGGGTACATTGGGAACGGGAAAGGGGCTGCCTGAGCACCCTTGTATCCCGACCCGCGAGCATCAGGCTGATACCCGCCAGTGGGAGTTCTCGATCTGGCGGATCCGCCACGACCGAACTGCCCTTGTTGGTAGCCGTATTGGCCACCCTTGCCTTTGTACTGATCACCTTTGTGACCCTTTCCTGGGAACTGGTCACCCTTGTGACCTCCGCCCTTGGGCCAGGATTGTGCAGGGGCTTTGCCCTTTTGCTGATCACCCTTTGACCTGGATTCAGGTCGCGGGGTAGCAGACCGTTGGTCTCCCCTAGGAGTGGCTGCCCGCCTGTGGTGCTTCCCAACCGGCGGGTCAGCAAAGACAATGGCGCATTGGCCGTCGCGCCGCGAAGCGGGGACCATGTCAACCTTATTGTCTTCGACATAAATGTATGCCTCAGCATACTCAATTGGGGCCGTGATGGATCCACCACTGGCCCGCAAAGAGTCGATATTCCAATCAAGAACAGTGGAAGCGTCGAAACTCGGATCTTCAGTATTGAAGTCCGTGAGGCGTCGCTCAGCCTGTACCAACGACATTATGATGTCCGCGCGTGAGGCGCCTAGGCCATACAGCGGAACCAAATACCCGTCCTCAATCCCGATGCGGTAGGCATCAAAGATATGCACAGAGAGGTAAAGGGCAAATGCTGAATTTAGACTGCCCTTTCTCGTCATATGACGACCCCATTGCGCCGCCTGTTGCGGGTGCTCGATTAAATATGCCATGACAGACATATTGTCGGGAATCGAGACGCCAGTGTTGCTCTCCTCGATGAGGAGCTGCTTCGCTACCCACCGCTCCAGAGCCTCATCACTCGCCCGCACACAAGCGTGAGTGTCCTTTGAGGTGACCTTTGCAACCTCCTGAAACGCAACTTGCACAATATCCGCATTGGGAATGTGCACAAGATGCGGCGCGCAGCGCAAACCGGTGATCATGCAGCTGACCACCTCGCGAATCGGGTTTACCGATGCCATGAGAGGGGCCCACGCGTCGGTCTCCCCTTCATGCCAGCTGCTGGGGCGGACTGCTTTGAGTTCGCTCAGCCAGATTGGCTGCCCATGCTTAACCAGAGCGCGGACGGTGCCTGGCACCCATTCACGATAGAAAATCGGCAGATGGCAACCATTGCATAGAATGGTGCCATACATGTTCAAATGCGCGCACCGAGGGCACCAGTAGTCATGCATGGGAGCATTGTCCCATGAAAATGACACCCCTCTTCGCGGTCCCTGAACATTCAACTCACGGACCGCCCAGGGGCGGATGTATATTACATCCCCTTCCTGATGCAGATAGCATGCGCGCCAGAATGGCGCATGTATCTCTTCCCGCACGGCGATCAAACCGCGTCGGGTTTTGTAGATGCCGGCGGCTTCCTCGATGGCCATCCACTTTAGGTCAACGGCCACAACGACATGGCGCTTGTCCATGTACTTGACGCGATCGTCAACATAAAATTCGCCCTCATTATTGGGGCTGGGCAACTTGAGGAAAGGCACCTTTGCGCCCTCCATCCCAATCATGATCTCCCCCCTGCAGACCTGCTCAGGTCGCATGGGGAAAACTGTGATGGCGAATTTGCCAGGCCTCCGGATGCACCTCGTTTTGAGGGCGGACCGATACTCGGCCATCGTCAGCAGCACGTATCCCGTATAAGGGACTTCTGCTGCTCCCATCGGCCTAAGCAAAGGCCCCATAGGCGTTCGGTCACGCAGTGCCCAACGCTTGAAAACTTTGAACGGCACGTCCCTCCCGATTAGGGTGGACCGCGCAAAAAGCACCTCATTCGGGCGCACACTCGTGCCATCTGTCCTCCAGACTTTCCGTATTAGGAGCTCGACTGGAGGGTACGATGGGCTTTCCTTTGCGAGAGCACCCGCCCAGGTCGCTACCTCGACACTCGTGCACTTGTGGATCCCGTATAGGGCCTCAAGTAGCGTTGAGATCAGAGTCATTGACATCCAACCTCCCAGAATGTCTGGAACCGTCCCAAACAAGAAGGGAGGCTGCTCACCGGGCTTCACGTTTAACCGCGTAGGGTCAGTGTTGCCCGACAAAACTTCTAGCAGCATTTGCGATTCCCTGGAGCTTCGTCCAACAAACGCCGACACATCCCTAATTTCGGGGAAAAAATGGAAGATGTCATTTCCGGCAGGACAGGCGATTCTGCCTGCTATCCCGCCCTGTGCATCAATCACAACCTCTTCACCCTCGTATGTGAGGTTGTAGGTGCTCGTAATCGGGCACACACCGGGCTTAGCCATCAGTGCCTCTTCCAACGACGCACCTGTTGGGAGGACGCCCTGTACGTGCGACTTGGTACCTATAGGACCAGTACTCGCAGACATAAGCCGATAATTTTCGGCACGAAAGAATGGAAAAAGGTTCTTCATCCTTTCAATTTCTTCTTCAGTGGTGCGCCACGCCTTTGCCTCATAGTAAGGCGGCTCCTGCTTTGAGGGCACTAGGTCGCGGTCACCCATTGATGAGAATTTGTCCACATATGGACCCATTCCATCATCGTCTACATAACTCTCGTGATCTTCATCCGAGACGTACTCCTTGGGCGGCTCGCCCAGAGCGTCCAGATCGACCTTACCAAGGTCGACCAACGCCGGAGAATCCAGGACTCTCTGGATCCTCATGAGCTCGTTCCTAAACTGCTCAAAGCCTCCGGCCTTGTCAATCACGGAGGTCGGCATAGCGCCCTCCCATGATTCTGGAAACATGCACACGTTCGTAGGGGAAAACTCGTCATCGGAAATATCCCGATCCCGCTCCCGTACGTCGCTGATTAGTGTCACATCCAACGAGCCGCTTAGGGCCTCGGGACGCGACGCTTTCGCCGGATGCGGCTTTGCGCTCTTTGACGCTACAGCAGCCTCATTGGCCGCTTTGTCCTTCTTCTCGTCACCCTTACTCCCCTCCTTGTCCACATCCATTTCGGATGGCTGTGCGCTCCCCCCTGCTCTGCCCATTGGCGGATCAGAGGGTTGGACAGGGGATTCCTTTGTACGGGCTTTGCCGTAATAATGCCCTGGGATCTGCACGCTCCCAGTGGAGCCACCGCCAGCCTCTCTTGGACGCTTGGCGGTGTGTGCCGACCCAGTATGTACAGCAGGAGCCGATCGCCTAGGAAGGCCCTTACTGGCCGACAGAGATGGAGGAGGTGGCTTCACTTTGGGAGCCGGTTCCGCCTTGGGCTCCGACTCCGGTTCAATTACGCAGGACTTGAGGTCGAAACTTTCAGACCTCAAAAGGCCCGCGCAATAGGAATGGAAAACGTCCTCAACTTCCCGAGCAAGGAACTCGGGATGGTCATCCTCCCTCGGAGGAGTTCTCCCGCCGTCGTATCCATCGAGCAGATTCCTGCCCACGATGTCATTGAATCGATACGTGCCCAAACCGGCATAGCGGTTGGCAGCCCGAAGAACATTACAAAATCTTTCGACCTTTTCGGTCGCCGCAATGGCCGCAGCCATCTGAGGGTGAATATACCCAGTTTCAATCATGCATCCCGCGGCTTCGCGCAAGCATGATCTTGCACGCCACAGATTCGCGGCGGCCTTGTAAAAGTCGCAGTATTCAACGTTCCACGTTGCGTCCTGCGCGCTGAGCTCATCTTCTCCGCTTTGGGAGTCGGGCAAAGTGAGCCCCAACCGGACCTCTCGACCGCGGAATACGTCGGCGGAGATCTGGTTCGAGTTCGGCTGATCCTCCAGCGGAGGACGGGGAACATATTGTTTCCCTGAGCCGACACTAGACTCATTTGCCGATTCCCTGTTTGGATGCCTCCCTTCGGTCTGCATCTGATTAAAACGTGCGACCAGGTCCGACCGAGGGCCAATCGACAATGGCCCAAGGTTCTCCTCAGCCCAATCAGCAAGCGCTTTGGCTCCCGCGTGATGAATTTCATCGGCATTCATCGTGTCAGACATAATGGCCTTTGACAGGAAATCCCAGTCGTACTCGCCGAAGCGACGATCAGTTGCTGAAGCATTGTCCAGCAGCTGGAAAAACTCATCCTCTGACAGGCCTTGCCACAGAGGTAGAGCGAGGGCATCCTCAATGGAATTAGCCTGAATAGGGTAAAGAAGGCGCCTTGGCCAGGCCCCATTCCTCCACGCCGCCAACGCTGGCGGGTAACCTGCTCTCCGGAACAGGTAGTGCACTGCGATGCAGGCATCCGCGCTTTCAGCGGGCGCATAATATTCCGAATCCGGACCAGTTTCATGGTCTCCGGGTTCAGACGGATCATCGTCGCCATCGGGTGGATCGGGTCCACCATCCCCACCAGTCCCGCTCCCATCCATAGGATCGTCGCGGCCCGGGAGCTCATCGGCAGGGGAGGTAGGGGAATCTCCCTCCGCCCCATCGCCGTCCCCATCATTGTCTTCACCCGCAGCGCCTTGGCTGGGTGAAGCCCTTTTGGCCCCGCCTGCATCCGCAGGTTCGGGCTGTACATCCTGACCAACTGGTTTGGATGCATCGGGATGGGAAGCCATCCCCATCGACGCATCGGTCGACAGGGACGGAGTGCTGTCTCCTGGTTGAGGATTATCCCCACCAGCGACATCTGGAACGCGGTCCCCACGCTTAGGTGGCGGCTCCGCCTGATTAGGCTTCGCCGGCTCAGACAGACTAGCCGGGGGGCTCTTTACTGCCTTCCGCGGTGGAACCTCGGGCCGAGGGTGCGTGATCTCGCTATTCGCGGGAGCGCATCCCCCCGAACCCCCATCGGTCGGTGCGTCAGCACCTGCCGCTTTAGGCACGGGTGGGCCCGTGACCTCAGGTGCTTTGACCTCGGGTCCTTTAGCACAAGGAGCGGCACCCTTTGGCGGAGGGCCAGCGGCCGAAGACAGGCACGGCAACGACCCTCCCACCTTAGGTGGCGCGCAGCTGGGACCCCTTGCGGCCCCACCTCTCCATCTGTTAGCGGCTTCGCGCTTGGACAGGGATGGAAAGTCATCAGAGTACGCGTCCTTGGGAAGCTCGGGAGGATCAGGCTTAGCCTTCAACAACTGCTTCCCGGTAGCAGGCTTCAAATCTACTCTGTGGCCGCCTGTTTTAGACGGACCACCAGTCGTGGTCGGACTATACCCGCACGCCTGCGCTGGCTTTGCAGGTATTGTCCCCCTCTGATTGCCGCAGACAGCCGGCGAGAGACCGCGACTTGCGGCTGACTGGCCGAAATCGGCCATTGCTTGGCCCAGCCTCTGCCTCCCCGTTGCGGGCGGCGTCGAGGACCGGACGCGCTGAGCCATTGTCTGTGGCCCACTTCCCGCGTTGGGGCGAGGAGCAGACTGCTGCTCAGACGCTCTTGCATCGGTCGCGGCAGGCGCATTGGCCGACGATACACGGCTTGTGGCGCATGGGCCACTCGACATCGTTCTAGGAGCAGAGATTACCTCCGCCCATGGCGCATCCTCAGATGAGGACCACCGGTCGACCGGTGTGAGGCCTGCCCCGACTCCGCACTGCTTCGCAGCGCTCAGATATGACTCCGATGGTTTCATCAGAAGCTCCTGTTCTACCAAGAAATCCAGAGCAAGGGCCAGGGCTTCCCGGACCTCGTCACTCATTGAGTACTCACGCCTCAGCAGACACACCAGGTCGGTGAACGCCGAGACAAGACCCATAAACTGGTGTCCGCCTCTCTCGAGACCGACAACGCCGCCGTTTAGGCTCTTCTTTGAGCAGCCGAACCACATCGCGTTGGATGGGTAGGCTGGGAAACCGGCGTCGCGGCACTTCATGAAAAACGTGGTTGCGACCTCCTGCATGGCTGTCCCATGCCAAACGATGCCCGGACCCGACAAGATTATCGTCGGTGCCTGGCTCCGGCCGCCCTTATTGGCGAACGCCTTCATGGCATCGATGTTTTCATCGATGATCCTACCCGCATCGGGGCTGGGACCATACGTGTTTTCGGACTTGCGCCATTCGGTCAGCCACAGGCATTTGGTAAAGATGATGAATATATCATCTTTAGCGCCCGCAGGAGCACCTGCATGTACCGGGTCAGCTAGTTTCTGGCTGACCACGGTACGGAGGAGCTCAGCTACTGAGGTCTCCTCCTCAACCTCCACGACCTCCAGCGCGTATTCGCCGGTTTTGGCCGGGAGCTTTGTCCGGATGGTCGTCCACTGCTCCTGAAGCTTTGCTTCAGTAATGGACTGACCCGCGCTGCCGGTAACCCAGTGTGAGGGTCCAACCAGCACCACAACACGAGATCCCTCTACACCTATGTAAGAGACCTTGTTTGGCTTGCATCCGCTTAGCAGCTCGGCGCATAGGCCAGCCGCAGCGGAGGGGTTGACGTATCCCAGCATTGTGAGAACGAACCCCAAATTGTCCGGCCCCTCGCAGCCGGCGTATTCCATCGCCGTTACGGGCCAAATCATGGAAATAATGTACGCCCGGACACTGAACGCCCATGATTCCCACATCTCCCGCACAAGCTCATACGGTTGGCGGTCCTGACGATCAGGGTAGATGTTACCACTGATCGCGCTCATGAACTCACTGCATTGAGTGGCTGCGTTGGCCAGCGCCGCTACCGCGTGCCCTGGCACATGGTACATGAGCTTTGCAGCCCCTGAAAAGGGAAGGCCGCCAGCCAATGGAAAGAACTTTCCTTCCGATGCGGGAACATAGTGCTCCCAGGTTTCGAACAGCGGGCAGCATCGTACCTCGCCGACTTCGCGGATCTCCTGGGGAAAGAACTTAAAATCCACTTCGCCGCCGGGCTTGGCCGGGGGAACCGACGCCTCACGTGCCACCGACCCGGCGGGAATTTCCGCCCCAATGGTCAGCGCTACGCGGTTGGCGCCGTGACGTATCCATCCGACCTCTGCCGAATGAGGGTTTACCTCAAGCACAGGGTTCCAAAGGTGCGTGGCAGGGTTATGCGACAGCAAGTTCCCCGCCACAGCAGACGTCCCTTCACCAATCGTCTCTTCTTTGAGAGCGATTGCCTCGACACGAACGCGGAATTGCCTTATCACGCGTTGGTGTGCAGGCCCCTTCTCAGTATGCTTGTACGCCTCGTGGGCGTTCTTACCGAGAGGGCGTAGCAAAAGTGCCAGACGGACGGTTACGCCCAGGCCAATATGGCTGAGACAAGAGTAATAACTCTCAAGACAAACGGGCTTCGTCGATGTCCACACGCCTGTTAGCGTGTCGGCATCTCCGAGCGATGCAACGGCATTCCCATGGCCCAATATGTTCCATAGGGAAGAGAATTGTGTTCCATGAACCCATCTCTCGTGCATGCTGGCTGCATTGAGCTCTGTGCAGTGCCGCATCGGGAACACTAGATACCCGTCGCGTTCAAGCACGGGATCACCGGCGTGCCAATCCCCGATTTCCTTGCTCGGCATGGTAAGCGGCTTAGCGCGTTTCCAGTCAATCAGGTGAAATATGGTGGGGGGAATCCCTATTTCATCCGCGATGAAATCCACAAAATCGCCATAGGAGCACCACAAGGCCTCAATCTCCTTGCACATGGATCCTACTTCAAAAGCATGTGCATTGACCGTTTGCATCTTTGTCAGCGCATCGGCCGAGATGCAATGAATTGCCTTCATATACCCAACCACCGCCTTGGGTGGGGTACAAAGGGCAGTTGGGCGCTGGTATGCCCAGGCCTTGAATGCCTCCTCGGCTCCTGCCGGCTGTACATTCGAGGGCATATCTCTCCTACCCTTTACAACGGCCGCCTGCATGGCGCGAATGACATTTTTATTTGCCGCTTGGAAAAAGGTCTGCCAGCGTGAGTCGACCTTTGCCATCTCGTACAGCCAGTTCCCGCCTCGGGGAACCAGTGAAGGGGAAACGGCGGTAGACAATGTCATTTCGATCAGCGAGTTCCGAGTTGGCCCGCAGTGGAGCTCGGGCTCGCGCGGCATTGCCTCGCAGATGATTATGGCAGCCGTGTAGACGCTTTGGTCACTCAGCTCCACTTCACCTAGAAGCATGGCCTGGAGAATACCAGCCACGCGTAGGCGACGGTATTTCTTGATGGCCGGGACGAAAGACCTGTCCCCAATCATGCCCGTGTCAAATCCCTCCAGAAGGTTGAAAATGCCCGAAAAGGCACCGACAACCTGAGGGTCCTTGACACCGTCCTTGACTTGCACCAACTGCGTCTCAGCAGTGGTGCGATAACCGTACTGATCGGACTTTGCCGTCAAGTGCGGGTAGCAAATTCTAAGATTTTCCGATAGCCGAGTAGGCCTCTCATCTGACAGCGCATTGGCTGCGTGCTTCGCTTCCGCCGGAAGCGGACCCAAGGTGCAGGCGCTGTTCGGGTTCATGTAGAACGCCTGCTGCCGCGCCGCCAAAGAGGAGCCTCTCGAGCGCGGGGCAGCGCCCGCCGCTCCGCTGGCCGCGGATGCAGCCGCTGCCATGGCGCGAGTTTGCGCCCGGGAAGCGGTAGGGTAACACCAACACAGAAATGAATAATCACTCAAAGGTGTGTAAACCTCGAGTGTCAACTGTATCAGTATGGAGGGGTAATTCCCCTGGTGTAGGACCGAATATGGTCATGCCTAATGACAAACGGTCGTGCATTGACAACGATCCCATTACACACCTGCATAGGAAACTGCAAAGCTATCCTATGAACATGCCCACCCGGGCGGGAACTAACACAAACACAAACCAACTACTTGAGGCGAATGTGCCTGAACTAATGTCGCGAATTTGCGGTTGTTAGTGCAGCATGACTAATGCTGTAGTGAATAATGTCCATCAAGTCTACTCAACTCGAGACTGTTTGAAGAGCAGCGCGGGACACATATTTTACAACTAAATCATGCACAAGAGGATCAACACGTGTAGTGCGATACATCCTGTTGCATTTGAAAACTGGGAAAGAGTTCACATGTCGTGAAATACAAATTAATGTCAACGCATGCACATGGTCCTTATTTACAAGACATGAGCAATAGTGTACAACACGGCTATAGCGGTTTACGCCAAGCTTGACAAGAACATCGCGATTAGCAATCCAGGTATTTGGCTGTATGAAAATGCCTACGGAAAACTCCGTGTTCAGCGCGTGCTCAATTAAGTCGTTTAGACATGATTGGCACTGCTCTACCTGGTCACGTGCGCGCCTGATCTTGCTCCAATTCCCTCGCGTGGATGCATCGATCAAACTGCTATATCTACATAACAAAATGTTAGGTCTGGAGCCTTCAATTGTACCCCGTCTAGGGATAACAGGGCAAAGATTGGCCGGTCTAACAAAGTAGGTAAGCCATCTACCAAACTGAGGTTCAGGCGTTATGCCAAGCTCAGAATCGACGAAAATGTTTCGCGCATCGCAAACATTTGATCGATCCTCAACTATGTCAAAAACCATGTAGCTGGATTCAGCTAACTGGATGAATTTGTTGAAAAATGAATTTTGATCGGTTTCCATGCGTACCCCCCTAATTGGGGGGAGAACAGGTGCAGCAGGCTTTACGACAGGGAGGGTGGGATGGCTAATGAATTTCTCCAGGAATCCTGGATTAAACATTCCTAAAGTCTGCAAATTCCTACCCCATGTCACCTTATCTACGCACGCTTTGGTGAGAATGTCCGCGCCTTGGTAATGCGATGGACATGCTACGAAACGAAAAATCTGTTCATTGTAGACTTCATTGAGCCAACTAATGTCGATTCGCTGAGTACGCGACATATATCGCATGTTTGGGTTGTTCCCAGTGATAATGATGCGGCATGCGGCCTCATTATCTTCCATACAATTCACCGTGACAGGCTTACCGGTGCCTTGACCGATAGCAAACTGCCAAAGCTGTGCAAGTGGCATGCCTTCCTTGGCCACGCCATGATCTAGTGCAACGATCTCCGCTTCGGGAGTCGATTTGGATACCGAAGTTTGCTTCTTGCTAACTGCGGTAATGGGAACATATGTCCTTGGGCCGACAAGGCAAATAAGGACACCAGATGTACTCTTGGAATCGGTACGATCTCCAGCGAGATCGGCATCGCAGTAAGCGACGATTTCAATGTCACTAGGCTTATCACAGACCCACCCGTATAGGTGTAGGTCTAGCGTTGAGTTGATATAGGAAACAATCCTATGAAGCTTCTTGTCGCACAGTCGATTCCACTTAGTGATTCGACTGGCCAAAGCCTGTACAGGTCTAATTAGGTCGTATCGACCCATTCTAGCACCATACAAAATTTTCATGAGAACTGCAGCTGCAGCGTCGCCTAGGACACCGGGCTGTTCAGCAATCACGTCTGTTGGGCAAGGAGATGGCTGCCCAAACAGCTGATCTACTTCCGGGTTGATGGGATTCTCATCAAATTCCGGTTTACTTTCATCCAGAAAAGGCGTCTCAGCCTTCACCAGAGGTCTAGGGTACTTGGGGAGGCATAGCTCCTTGTACCTGTCAACGCATGCTTCCATGAAGCACGCTTCGTTATATTTGATGATCTTCACCCGAGCCGGGTCGAATTTGACCTCGTCAGCTCGAAATCGTTTCTCTCCGAAACGAATGTCAGGCATCTCTTTGGATGGTGGATGATCCACAGTCCAGGCAGTACGAGGGTCGAAGAAACCCTGTACATCTGCTGCAGCAAACTCATGCTCGCAGCCCAGATACCGCTTGAGGGTACCCGGCGGTTCCATTGTAATTACCCGACCAATGAGGTCCCATCCGATCGATAGGTTAGCGGATGGGCCACCCATCTTAAAATCATCAACATAAACCACAAGAAAAAGCTTATACTTAGGGTGATAAAACACACTCGGCCATTCCGGGACACGGATAAATCCGACCTCAATAAGCCTTGCTTCGCAATGCTTTTCCCAGAACGTGCCGGCATCAGGATGCCCGTATAGGGCAAGGATCAATGGACAGACCGGATCGTCATAGCCAGCATCAACCCAGGCTTGCGGCCATTGATCCTTAGGAATACGCACCCATGTCGTGGGACCCAGCAGCTAGCTTGGGTATAGGCGGATTCGCCATCACTGACTTGTAGTGCGTGACCAGGCAACATACCATATGCATCACACATCTTGCCTGCGGCCATTGTTGCCGGGCATGAGGTAGCTTCGGAAAACATGGCCCAGTGATTTGACTGGTCCCTCACAAAGCATCCCTCAAACACTACTCTCCCTTTGTACTTCCTATTAGGATCATCCTCAGGGAGTTCATGATTCTTTTCCACACATATGTCAAAAATTCTTCCTACATGGACTGTCTTGCCATTTGCTCGCGCTTCGGCAGCAACTTTCTTCCACTCTCTAACTCTCAACTCATCCCAACATCCCAACTTTCGGAGCTTTGTCCACTCCTTGAGGAGAGCTGCACGCGCCTTGTCGTTACCAGCTTGCTCCTTCTTCGTCACAGGCCTTGCTACACAGGCGTAAAAAGTTGGTATGCCCTGTAGGTTGGGTTGATGCCCCGAAGCCTTGTTCGATCTGGGCATTGGCGGAACAGGATCTCCATTTAACCCTATGGCGGGACCAGCAGGGTACCCGCCGGTACTGCCGAAGCCATTAACCCCCCTGACGGTTACGTCGGGTTGTTTGACAGTGATCTTGGCATCAACAATCATGACTTTCTCGAGTATGAGTTGAGCGATCCTGTCTCCAGGTCGAACTCGAAACTCATAGTCAGAGTGATTAAAAAGCATCACTCTCACTTCTCCTGAGAAATCAGGGTCAATTACTCCTGCACCTACGTCTAGCATGTGCTTGACTGCCAGACCTGATCTCGGTGCGATGCGGCCGTAAACTCCGCTTGGGAAAGTAAAGGCGCATCCAGTTTGCACAAGAGCACTTCCCTTAGCGGGAACGATGATTTCATCGCACGAGCTTAAATCTAAGCCCGCAGAGCCAGGCGTTTGCCGAGTAGGGAGAGTTGCATAACTGTTCAGCATGTGGACGAGCAAGGCATCCTTGTCTCGCCTCCATGCACAAGGATCGGCCTCCGTTACCTCAACAGGCGCAGCAGGAGAGTCGTCCTCCTTGCTTAAGGTAGCAGGGGCAGCCGCATAGGGCTTATGCCCGTAAAGACCTTTAATTACGGCTTTACACATCCCAATAGGATATCGCGCGGTCAAGGGCGTAAGGCTTCCCTCGATCCTGGCGTGGGGGTAGCCTATTTCATGGCTACACGTGCGCCCTCGTAGCTCGTTGGCTAGTTCAGGGCAAGAAGTGGCGATCCGCCACTGCTTCCTGATGGGAACACCATCGGACGTTTGCATTCCAAAGTCGCAACCGTCAACATCGACACACCTGATGTCGGGATCGTCGATTAGACGCCTCATGAATGGCTGTTTCCAACCAAGGCAATGCCTCGGCCACTCGAAAGCTATTCTACCTCCCTTAAAACGCACGCGTTTGGCGACACGAAGGAAAGCAGCAAACATGACCATCGACGTTCGTCTAGCTTCGTTGAGCTCTACAGCGAACTCGGGACCGTACTGGGACAAGTTAACATACTGCCAAGTACTCCACGGTCCGCACGGGATCGAGCCCCATAAGTCACAACCAGGATTCTGATCGACTATCTCAATCAATCTGGTCATATCCTTATTCTTTAAAATGTCGAACGACTCCTTGTGTACACGAATCGCGTCACCCCCTTGTTCCAGCATTGTGGCGGAGAGCTTAGAGTCAGGTTCGCATGCAAATTCTATCAACAATCTCCGCTTTATCAAAGCGGGTCCAGCTGGTTTGGAGGGTGCGGCTTCGCCAGCACGCGCTCGTTTCAGAGCTCCCTTTCAGCCTCGATGTATATCCTTCGCATACCGACGGACATACCTTTCCAGTCAGTAGAAGAAATGGAGTTGGGTTTACCAGATCCAGAATAGGACCTCTCCTTTCTTCCCTCCTTCTGCTCATAATCAAGCTCATCACCGTGTAAGGTGTGGGCTTTAGGCTCACCTGCATCGAGGTCTTTGACTTTGTCTAGCCTATTTTTAAACTTGTTTAGAGTGACCCTCGGAGCCCTAGAAGGAGCATGCCCTTTATCATACAGAATGGTCACACCAGTCCAGAACTTTTGAGTTCTGACTCGATGTCCAGGGTTCAGGATTCTCCTGTCATCACGGATACACTGTTGCGTAGAGTCAATGTACTTCAGATGAGTTACACGATAATCATCCACATCCGCTTGGGACGGGCCTCCAGGAGGCAGTGGAGATCTATCATCCCCGAAAAAGGCTTGCCTAGCATCGACATGGTGTCTGTGCCAGGATTTGGATTCTTCATCACGCACCCAGTGGTCCCTTTCAGGAACATCAGCAGGTGCTTCAGAGTCAACAGCAGGATCACTACTGTCATCGTTAGGATGATCAGTACCCGGACCAACGGCATCGAGCTTGCTGTCCGGTTGAGTGGGAGCATCCGCTTTGGGAAGACCCTTTCCTTCTCCAGTATCTAGGAGCTGGACCTCCCTAGTCAGACGCTCATAGGCGGCCAACATGGGAAAAACGTATCCCTCTTCGGGGTTCCGCCAAATTCTTTTGACTTGATGAACACTGGGTCGGGAAAATCCGTTCCTAAAGTGTTCAAGATCGGCAACGTAGTAGTCGCCCTTCCACTGGCCACCGGGCTCTAATCTATAACCCAGGAAAATTCCAGGCTTTGACACTGGCCCGAATTTGGGCGTTTTAGATGCAGGGTCAATTTTCTGTGCCGGCATAGCGGGCACGTTGCTGTACTCGTCCTCTCCGTGATCGGACGGCCCTGAATCATCAGCTAGTTCATCATCTCCTTCGGGCTCGTAATCAGAGTCCTCAAGAGGGTCAAACTCTTTTGGTTTTACAGTGAAATATGTCTCGCCAGTCCACGGAGCTTTTAGCTCCTTGGTGGAATCCGGACCGTATCTCCAGTCAACGGAGTGAATCATTTCTCCGTTTTCCTCATCGTACTGAACCCATGTGTCACGGTCAGCGGTGAGACGAATATGCTCGATTGGAGCGTCAACGCTGTCAGCTTTGAACAGCTTGGTCCTTGGTTCAATGTGCACTCTGACGAGTTTGCCAGATTCTTCATCGAAGATCCAGTGGTCGTTTGTAGGAACTTCATCAGCTTTGTGATGTTCGTCCCGTTCGGAGGCGTTTTTGAGCCCCCCCTTTTCGAGCCTACGCGGTTTTGGCGCGATGGGCTTGAAATCAACAAGACATCCGAATGGGATGAGTTGACCGGGAAAATCCCTGTCATCGTTTCTCTTCCCCCATGCGGTTCCTTCACCTCGATTTTCGAGATTTCTGGCCGCGCAAAATGCGCGAACGGCAAATGGCCACCATTTGGGCGATAAGCCGGCTTGTCTGAGGAGTACTCTTGCTCCATGCAGAACTAACTTCACTTTGTTTTCAATGATGCCATTCGTCTTTGGCATTCCGGGTGTGGACATGTGGTGCACCCAAGCCATTCGGCGAGTAGCCGCAAGAAACTCTCTAGCTTGGTCCGAGTATAACAGACCAATCTTGGGTTCGGGACCCATGAACTTGTGAAAGGCTTCTACCGTATTAGGTACAGAGCGACTAAAAACAGGGAGTACATCTATGTACTTGGTCGCAAGATCGTAAAACACGACTGCGTCCGTTTCACCATTCACACCACGGTCCTTTAAACCGTGTAACACCATCGTGTCGACAGTGACAATATCGCCGAATTTCGTGCATTCATGCGCGTCGGCACCGCCCCGGCGGTGCAAACGCACGTTCTCCATCTTTGCGCGTTGGCAATGTGGGCAAAAAGGATTCTTTGGCAAGTGAGACATCATGTGTTGAAGCGTTTTAGCTTCAGCACGTAACTGGGCTTCGGTCCTGTAGCCCTCAGGGTGTTTGATTTCAACAACTTCACCCCCCTCGTCAGGCGCGTCGGCCTCAGAGGGAGCTGCAGGGTACAGTGAATCGTTCATGGCAATTACTGGACCGGGCATTGCCGGTATCGCAGGACATGCATCTAAGTTCGGGGCTCCAAACATAACCGGCCCTTTAGGCAGGTATGGGACGTTGTTTATAACGTCGAGCCTAACAGTTCTCCCGGATGGACAGATGAGAACAGGCGTTTCAAAAGCATCCCACCGGAAACTGTATCCAAAATCCACGCACCTACGCCCTATCGATACAATCGAGGGTGTATTACCCATGACGAAGGCTTCAATATCCTCGTCAAGTGACTCAACAGTTGCATCAACTCTACCTTGAGTCCCAGCAACACCATTTGCGGTTTGCAAGGAATGTTGAGTTCGTCCATTCTTGATGTGGCGATGATCCTGCGCGGGAATGTCGTGCATCCCGACCAAGTCGAAAGGACACCCAGTGTCAGCAAGCCACCGGATTTCGATTTGAGGGCCAGGCATAGCAGGCATCTGATCAGGAACATTTTCCCTGATCATTCGAGGGCGACGAGCCCACTTATTATCAGGCACATACTCACCTAATTGCAACTGTACAATCTGTCTAGTAGTGGCAGCTAGGATTCTAGCATTCTCCTCGGACATCGCAATCACCTCGGGAGGTCGACGCAACCTATCCGGGTGAATGGGGTGAGAATGCGACCGCCGATGCATGATCGGCCTAGGCTCGTCACGAGTCCTTATATTCTCAACTTGCTGAATTTCAGCATTGTCATTGAAACTCAGCCTGTGAGCAGTGAGCTTAATCCTCACTGCCTTTGCGAGCTCAGAGTTATACTGGCCGCATTTACCGGGCAGGTAATAGAAATCCGTCCTAATGTCAATTGGCCCAGGAATCCGTCTGAATAAAACGGATTTGCGAGTCGGTACACACAAATCGACATCATCAATCAGAGCGTTGTCCGAGAGACGAATCGTTCGTCTGCGAATTACAGCTCTGATATTCGGGCCGCCCGGACACGTACCTTGCAGTGTACGAGCGCCAATAGTGGTCACTGACCACTCCATTGTCCCTTCAGGGCGTTGAAACCGAGCTCTATACTCTTCAAATGCCTTGGCTATGGGATGAGCAGGGCAGGCAACAAGCCCTATAGCCTGAGGGTGACGGCCCGCCCCTCTCAAAAACCCGCTGACAAATCAGGGGCAGGACTATATGTCCTGTCGTCAGCAGTGGTAGTAGGTTCAGCAGACTCGGGTTGCGCATCGGCAGACTCGGTCGCTGGGGCCGCAGTGTGTTGCTTCGCTTCTTTCAGCAAATGCTCAGGTGGCTTTGCATGCTTGTAATCACACTTATCCCTCATGCACTTTCCATAGGCAACCCATTGGGCGCAATACCCTGGAATCAGGGGAGGACGCTCCTTGCGTTTAGCATCGGAACTCCCAGTTCTTGTGTGTGCGAATTTGCACTCTTGCCCGCGCGAACAGTATCCACGCGCGAAGTCCCTACATGCATCAATCGCAGGAGCGCCGGGCGACGTAGATCTGGGCCTCCTCGGGGGCTCGCCCCTAGGGCTAGGCGTACGCCGCTTGTCCTGCTCCCGATTCCTGGGAGAGTACCTGTCCCTTCGATGAGGACTAGGGGTATTACCAGTCCTCTTTCTCGGATCGCTAGGAGGCCGATTAGGCCTATGGGAATCTCCAAACGGAGATCGTCTCCTAACGGGAGGACCAGGAGCACCAGGTTTCTGGGCTCTGTCCCTGGACGGAGATCGCTCATAAAAGTCTTTGTGCATATTGACCTGATTCTTACGAACCCTCCAACGGTCAATTTCGTTCTTGCAACGAGCACGAAGCCATTCATAGCTACAAACATCAGGGTTGGATATGTTCCTATCCCATTCCCTGATATCATGAGCCAAACAGTTGAGGTGTCTAACCTTCTCACTGAATAGCGACCGCTTTACCTGTTCGGTCAGCGGTTCATCGAGACCCGCAAGGATGTGATCCCACTTCGCGATGAACCTTTCAAGTCGCTCCTCTTCAGTATAGAAAGATGATGTACTGCATCGTAAGTTTGAGAGCTCAATTATCCTGAACGATTGCTCTCCGATATTCGCAGTCCTTAAGTGGTCGTATAAGAGCCACAGGATCTGCCTACTCTTGATGCGATTGTTGGAGCGTTGAGCGGCTTCGGTGAGACGATTAATCTTATCGATAATTGCAACAGTCTTGATGCACTTCCGAATGGCTGCATTGAACCTGGCTTCAAGGATGTGGTATTTACATTCCCCATCCAGTTCATCAAAGGTCTTTGCCTTCTCGACTTCAGTTAGCCAATTGATGACGTAAAGTCCATCATAGCTGTAGGCATTGCTAACAGCTTCCTTCATATTGGCTATCCATACCCTCAGCCCAGCCGCGTCGGGCTCTGGCGGGAGGTCTATGGAAATGCACTTAGTCGCAGCTGTACAGTTCGGATCATGATGGCTACTGTACCCGCCGCCACCAGTTCCGAAAAGATGCTGTGGAACCTGAGAGCTACCGATTGACAATGCACACACAGGACAAAGGCGTGTAGCCTTCGGAATGCAAATCTCACATGCCCTTTTCATGCATATCTTACATTCCTCAATTTTACTGGGATCAGGGATATCCCGATCACACATCCGACATTTCTTGTCAGGAGGATCGGGGCCACGCATGGTCGGCGGCTCAAGGCCTGAAGGATCCTTCGGCCTTGCACCGTTGGGATCAAATCCTGGATAATATCCGGTTTCACGTTTATCCAGGGGCACGGGGTGCGTAGCCTTCGGGGGACTCTGAATGTTAGCCGCACCGGGCTGACCCCCAGTTGGGGTGTCACGGAATCTGTCAACGGGTGGCCGCAGAGGCGGCGAGAACGACCGCGTCGGGTTCGTCTCAGGTATGCCTCCAGGCGACCTATTCCTGACACGGTTACCATCGGGATCCCTTCTTCTCCTAGTCTCGTCCCTAAGGCACGCAAGACAACAGGGACCCTGGACAAATCCAAATCTCCTGTAGTCATCCTGCCCAGCAGAATGTCTGGTGCAGTAGTAGGTCTTACAAAATTGACACTCAATTCCCTTGGTCAGGAACGAGCTCTCCCTACAGACTCCGCATCGGGGTCCGTTACGGGAACATTCTTCACACAGGTTCTCTTTAAACGAGAAACAATACTCACAAATATCACCTCTGCATCCCTTGCAGTGAAACTCAGCCATGAGATGATTATATCCATCACCTACATATTTACATCTGGGTTTACCAGGGTTGCCAGGGTTCCCACCGGCAGCACTCTTCTTCCCCCCTCCTCCTGGGCTTTGCCAATCTGGAGGAGGAGGTGGTGGAGGATCACCATCAGGAGGGCCAGGTGGAGGTGGCCGCTTATCCGGAGTACGGGACGCGGCTCGCCTTCCTCCTGTGTGATCGTTCAATCCACTACTTGAGGCCTGGTTCGAGTGCCTTGACTCGAGGGAGTTAATTCTCTGGGCCGTATTACCCAGCACCTCGAGCATTTGCTCGAGCTTACTGTTGAGCGTAGTCGAAACGGCCATGTTATGAGTATTTTGCTTGTCCGTGTAGGATTTGCAGTCCCTTGACTTCATCTCAAGGTTGGCTTGTGTCTCATAAAGTTGGTCTTTAACCCACTTTATGCCGTCCCTATTGTTGGTCCAGCGTTGTTCGACATCTTGCATCATCCTATCAATCTGACATACCCTAGTGGACAGGTCCTCGATTTTGAGGTTCACTCCACCAATAGCAGGATGGTTGGATTGGCTCTCCACTAGAGATCTCTCGATCATATCAACACGAGCTATAAGCCCGGTTACTCGATCAGAAAGAGATTCAAAAACAGTTTGAACCTGGGTGATGGAGCGAGCAACATCATCGTAGCTGGCTCGCTCGTTTAGGGCATCGCCTATGCTTATCATGCGATCGGCAACGATCTTGACGCGTTGGCCAAGCTCGGTCACGATGTCCTTAGTCCCTTGTGATAGCTGCATGGCCGCGTTCGCAGCCTGCGTACACGTGCCACTCATATGGACGCATTGGTCGTATTTGGCCCTCCACGAGCTAACCTCAGTGGAGAGCTGCTTGATGCATTGATCACTTCTATCATTCCTACGACCAAGGTCTTCGACCTTAGCAACCAGGCGATGAATAATCGCACTTACCGAAGAGTCCACTCTCCCTCTTTCAAGGGCTGTTACAAGATCAGCAACCTCGTTGGGTTGCTCCTCATTCGTAGGACCAAATCCTGATCCGCGATCTCGAGGAGTGGACAAATCAACCATGATTGGATTAGATCTCGGAGGAGTTCTGAAATCATCCTGCACGGCCGTTGATGGCCGTGGGAACTCACTCCGATTAGGAGATTGACTCTGATACGGAGCAGATCTCCTAGCATCACGAACCGCAGAGGGTTGTGTCATGCCCAGGCCTTTGGCCACGGGCAGTTTAGGAACAACAGGCCTATCCATTCGCATAGGAACATCAGGTCTCGAGTCAGCAATAACAATGTCATTCAAGTCGGTCGCATTGGACACTCTAGACTCAGACATCGATTCAATATCAGTCGCATTACTGATGGTATGATTGCGACTAGAACTTGATGCCATCATGGATTCAGATTCTATCGGAACATTTGCTCCGTCCATGTCGTCTAGGGCGAAAATGGAAGCCGCGTTGGGCGTAGGGCGAACACCTTGTGCGTTCATGCCACTTGACCTATTAAATTCCTCCTGGAATGCTTCGATTCCATCAAGCACGTTAACGAGTGTGTCCGCGTTTAGCGGGTCTCTACCAATGATTGACGCTGGATCACCTGATCGACCGCGTCCTGAGTCCCGCGCACTGGGGTTACCCCTGTGGGCGGTTTCCCGATCCATCCCCCTTGCCCTATGCGATCCAGTCGAATTTGACCTTGATCGTTTGCTCGGGGTCGGACTGGGATGCAAATCCAATCTATCTACGATATTACGCTCTCTAGGGCTCTCAAATCCTGAAAGTCCTGGGGGAGGGGACATGTTCCTCATGGTCGGGTTTACCGACGGCCTTGGCCTGACGTTACGGCTGGCCACATCAGGATTGAGATTCTCAATCGACAAAGGTAGCATGAATTCATCACTTCCAGCAGCCCGTTTTGGGCTTTGGAATTGCGGGAAAGATGACGGGGCGGGTGGCCCCGGCATCCATGCGGCAAAATCCATACCAAAAATATTTCCGTCGTTGGGCCATGAGGCTCTCCAATCGAGCCCACCGGATTCGTTCGGCAGATGAACATCGAATGCAACTCCACTGGATATACCAGGTTCGGGATTACCGAGCGCTTGAAAAACTATACTGCTGGTTGGCACAGGTCTACTGCTACTTCGAGAGTCACGAAACTCGGACTGACCAATATTCATCAGCTCCGGGAAAGATGAGGATTGAGCTCCAGGTGTACTACCGGGCTCGTCATCATCACGTCCTGAGACGGAATCATCATGGTCAGGACGATTAGCCCCATGACCCTGAGAGCGATTAGCTCTTGAGGCATTAGACGATAGGTCATCAGTGCGAGTAGCACTGGACCTTCCTGAAGGCATTGCTTCTGAAAAAGCGTGGTCCGACAAAAAGTCAGGACCGGAAAACATCGGCCGTCCGGGCACTTGGTCGTCATTCACAACGTCCAAGATTCCGGCCTGGCCGAGAACCCATTCATCGGTCACCACATGAGGTCCATCCTCAGTGATTCCCGCCATACTATTTACACTACCCTACGATACCTGCAGGGTTGTTAAAAAGGGGTTCGCGGTGCCAACCGAGGACGAATCCTACGGCTGATAACCTGCGAAAGGGTTTGAAACAGTATTTCGGGAGAGAATAAACAGGCCCAATCCCACCAACAAGAAGAGATTGTTTAAGTCCCCCAGTCCCAAGGGCAAAGCGGTGCCCCCGGCTGGCACAACAACGAACCAAAACAGGGTGCCTTTAACCAAAAGATGAATGAACCCAGCAAGGGCAGAGACAACCGAAAGCAAGCACAAAGCAGCAAACCAAGCAGGCAAACAATGCAGCGAAGCAAGCAAAGCAAACCAGAGCGCGACCCTACCACCCCAAGTCCTGACCCACAGCCAGCCGGCCCCGCACCGCCGGCTGGCGAGCCCGTGGTGTCCTTTTCCACGAGACCGCCGCGGCGCCGTGCGCGGGTAGTTGACGCTATGGCAAGATTAGGATGCCGTAAGGAAAAGCTTGAGCCAAACGGCGCATTGGCCGTGGCATGGAAACACGCTATGATAAAACTACATGCCCCCAAAAACAAAATTTTAGCAGTTAAGTGGTGGGATTTCAACCACTCAACCACAATAAGCAAAAATGGGGAAAATGTTTCCCAACAACAACCATGTCACAGTGCAGAGAAAGTGTGCCTTCCCTCGAATGGCCGGAATCCCCGCAAAAAAAAAGGACACTCCCCCTACTAATCAGCCAGGACTTCTGCGCTTCTGGGGTTAGCTGACGGAAGGTGGCCCAAGGTGTCGACCAGGCGGCCGCACCGTCCCTTCTTACCGGAATTCCTTCCCAAAAGCGATGGGCATTCCACGAGAACCCCGCAAGCTTTTCAAGGATGCCCCAATCATCCCAACCCCCGCTCCCCGCCCTAAAATGACATTTGGGGCGCCCGAAAACACACCAAGCACATGTTCGGCGCCCCAAAAAAGAAATCAGTGGGGCACTCGCACAACCCCCTCCACCACAAAGGACCAACCATCCCCACCCCCCCCCTCAACAAGAAAAACAAAACAACATGTTGGGGCGCACAAAAAAACAAACACGAACGACCCCCCCACCCAACCCCCCCCCCAAAAAAAAAAGAAAAGAAAGAGCGCGCAAACCAAAAAAAGAGAGCACGCCAACTTAACCCCCCCCCCCCAAAAAAAAAATGTGCGCAAACCCCAAAAAAGCGCGCAAACTTAACCACCCCCCACAGAAGCAAAACAAAAGAAAAACCTCGTCCGCAACCGGCTGAACGCCTTGGGCTTCCCGGTGGGCTGCGGCATCGCAGCGTTGGCCGCCTGCCAATCTGCGAATCTGCGAAGCGACTCGTTGGCAGAGGGCTCCCGATGGATCCATGGATCCCCTCAAGACAGCACCTGCCAATGGGCCAACTGGGTTGTCCTCAGATCCCCCTTTTAGTGGGTGAAATGCAAATCCAACCACTAAACACTAAAAGGCTAAAAAGCTAAGGGGAACCTTCGATGGGCCAACCAGGTGATGTTTAAACCTTTCTGGGGGGCAAGAAAGGGGGGAAGGGAGTCCACAAAAAACAAGGAACGCAATGAAAAAGGAACACACCAACAGTGGCAATGGGCCAAGAAGGCGATGTTGCTAAAGCTACCAAAAAGAGAAATATAGGGACTGCTGTTTGCTCACTGACCCGAAAGGCAGGGCCGTTTGGTTTTTCCCCTCCAAACGGGTCAGCCATGTTGGACTACAAAATAAAGTGAGCACATACATAAACAACAAATACCATAAGCAAATGAATGAATGACTAAATAAAAAATAAGTAAATCAGTATGTATATATATATATATTACCTACAGGGGCAAATGGAAGCCACTGGGGCCGCTTGCCGGCATTGTTGAAACGAGGCCCTGGCAAGCTAAGGGCCAGGCCCCGTTTGACAGTGCTGCCAGCCGCTTTTTTCCACTTCCGATCGAGTGGACTGGAGGTAACCAAACTTTTTGTCAAGCCACGAAATGTGGTCTAAACCCAAAAAGTGACTAAAGCGCCATGAACTCGTCGGTCTAAACGCACAAAGTGACTAAAGAGCCATGAACTTGTCGGTCTAAACCCACAAAGTGACTACAATTCTGGGGGTTGATTCCTTTTCCATTCTTTTCACCCATCGTTCTTTTCAACAACCGGATCTGTTTTCACCTGGGTTTCCGGAGGTTTTCTAGAAAGAAGGATCCCTGGAAAAAATGGGGAAGGTACCCCTTAAAATGTGGTCTAAACCTAAAAAGAAACTAAAGCGCCATAAACTCAGGAAGTGAGTAGTAGGTAGCCACTATGTCTACCTCTAGGTGTTGCCATGGGCGGTTGCCTCTGGTTACCTAGACCCCAGCTAGGTGCCCTTTTACCAACTTTTTGGTTGGCAGGGTTCCCCTGCTAAAATAGACTACAGAGAATAGACGATCTGTACTTTAACCTCTCAAATCTGGAGGACCCAGCATACACCCATACGCCGACGGCCCAACAACCAGGGCGGCCATTTGGTTTTTGTTCCCCACTGGGTGTGTTGTCAAAAAACATGTTTAAGCAAGGGGTTGGCCCGAAACTTCCAGTTGAATGGTGGCTTGGTTTGAGCGTTGGGGACGTTAGCTCAAGCTCGAGCTCAAAACAACCCCTGCATGTTTTGTTTCAACTTCAACAGGGCCCCAAACCCATTGACTTCAGGTTCTACCAAGATGGTTGTCGAAGATTTGCTTTGCAAGGGGGCCCCTGTTAGGGCGAGGTTGGGTGATTCTACTATTTGGCTTTCTGAGGATACCAAGTCCTCGACCATCAATCCCCCAGTCCGTATCCTTATCCGATTTTCCGTCCTGTCCCACCTTCCCTGGCCCAAAGGCGTGCCTCGGCAGAGCCTCTTGAGAGGAGTCCAACGGAGCTTCCCGAAGTTGGGGGAAGGTCCAACGTACACTTTGGACGACCATTGGGGGAAACAACATGTAGATATATAACAAAAAACATGATATTCCCCCTTAAACGAGAAAAGTTACATGTCACTTAAAGGGCCTTAGTGGAACCTTGATCAACCGCCTTGACTATTTTGGGGACTCCGCTCTGTCTCTGTCTCCGAAAAAATCAGGGCCCGCCTGCATGTTGGCCAGAAGGGCTTGCTCCATGGAATCCATCGGGCCTTCCAAACGAATTGCAGGGCTCCCGATGATTTCCCGTCCCAGAGGCTCCCGATTGATTTAGGGCCTTCAAAACAACCTGGTTTTGAGACCCCAACCACCTCCGGGGTGTCTAATGCTTCGGGGTCGGGTCTTCCATTGAAAGCCGAAGCCAGGAGCCTCTGGGTTGTGAACATCCCAAAAAAGAACTCCAAAAGGGGCCCAAGAGGTGTGACGAAAGTTTCAAACCAAACACGCGAAATATACTCACTTGCCCAAAAGACCTGGAAAAAAAAGTTAACCTTTTGGGACCTCTAAAAATGGACCAACATGGGAAAACCAAAAGGTCGGATCCGGTCGATGCGCTTTGGGCAAGTGAGTATAGGAACCTGCCATTGCTTGGGCCCAAGGCAACCGCAAAACGTCCCAACCAGCACCCGAGACGTTTCCAACCACTGCTTTTTGGACAGTACCAAGGAGTTTGGACATGCTTGCAAAAGCAGGCATGCTGGGTGCTGGGCTGGCTCACATCTTTCATTTTAGGTCTTTGAGGCTCATAGGAAGACAACAATTTGCTTTGGGGCTTCTCCAAAGAGCAATCTTCAAACCCAGCCTGCAGTGTTGGCCCCCCCAGCCAAAACTAATACGTCTGATTGTGGTCCATGAGTAGTGAATCGTAAAGTGCAAACTTGTGTCAAAGTCCTCCAAAATCATCAAGTTGCCCTAGACAAAGGTTGGCACGGAAGATCATGATTGCAGCTGAGCAGCAGTTGTTCATGGGCAACGAGCCGAGGATTGGCATCTGCTGTTGCTGCGGCACCGTCTCATCTTGCAACTGGCTGAACGGGAAGCAACCTCGGCATGAAGAAACATGAGTGGTCAAAATTCCTTGCGTTGGTCTTGGTCATGGACAACGTACACACAGAAACCGTGTCGAGCCTGTCGTATTCGTTAACCATCTTCCATAGCCTTTGCTGGAGGTGGCTGACTAGAGATGCCTGCAAGACAGTTTGCTCTGAACATGTTCTGTCTGGTTCCAGGCTAATGTCAACCCAGGACCAATCCTGCTACTCTAAATACTCGCTGAATTTTGGGGTATCATGACAGCCCTTTACTAAAACAGGAGGTATTCACCGCCTCAAAAAAAAAGGTTGCGGGGAGTACGCAGCTCGTAGAAACAAATCGGGGTGTGACCTTCCTAGCCTCGATCCGTACCTTTTGAGGTTTTAAACCACCTTTCGCGCCTTGGTCCTCGCTCGATTCGGGATTGTAGCAAAAGGGAGCCCGATTTGGGTCACCATCTTCTTTGTGGGAACGCCACCAACAAAAGGAAACAAAAGGTAACAAGGTGCCTGCCACTATAATTTCCTTTTCAACCCAACCCAAAACGGGCAGAAAAAAAAAAAGAGCCACCCTCATGGGAACGACCAGAATCCACTTGATGGGTGTATTTGAGTTTCGCCCCCCAAAAATCCAGTTATCACTTTCTCTATAAGCTGAGTGGCTCTTTGCGGTCCGCATTTTATACCAAACCCCGAAGTGTGGAATCCCATCTGGGGCTGGGTAGTCGAGAGCTCCTTTCGGGTTCCCTAGGGAGCCGTAGGGAGCCTTAGGGTCATGAACTCCTTCTGAGGGCAAGGGGAGTGACTGCACTTGGGAAGGTAGAGGAGACAGAAGGAATCTACAGGCAAAAGGAAACGAAAGGAAGCGATTTAGCAGACTACAGGAGGCTAAAGGAGGCTAAAGGAAGCTCAAGGAAGCAAACAAGTTTGGGGAAGGTAAAATAAGCTGAAGGAATCTAAAGGGAACTAAACAAAGCAAAAAGGATATTAAAGGCAGCTAAGAGAAGATAAAGGAAGCTAAAGAAATGGTTTGCAGTAACCCGCCTTGCCCCCCTTCAGAACGAGTCCATGATTAGGGACCCCCCCTGCCTCGCTGACCAGCCCCCAATTCCCTAGCCGAATTCGTTGCTTGAAGGGAAACACTCCCACGTTCTGATTTCGAACTTCCCCCCGTTGCGAAGCTTCCATTTGCTTTTGCGGGCAAAAAAATAACAACATCTCCAGCAGTGATGAATTCCAACTTTGAAACCAACAATGACAAATACAAAGATATTCTTCAGCAAATGGAGGTTTTGGGCTGATCAAATTTTTGTCTGGGCCGTTTGGGTTTCCGAGGGCCCGAGTCAAGTCCTTTTTCCCCGCCATTCCCACGCAAATCCAAGCAAGTCAACATAAACATCTTCTCTTGGCCCAGCTCCGCACTCCAAAACTATGTCAGATCCTCACTTGCCCAGTTTGGACCTGGAAACAAAAGGTGATCACCTTTTGGGGTCACACACCCAGAAAACCAAAAGGTTGGGGTCATGACTAAAAATAGGCCAGACCCAGAAAGCCAGAAGGTCAGATCCGGTCGATTCGCTTTGGGCAAGTATTCGGATCTGACGAGGTTGATCACATTTGGTCAGCCTAAAACATATGCAACATAGTTTGCTCTGGCGGGGTTTCATGAGGGGAGCAACCATCCAAAGCCATGACCTAATTCACCCAATGCGAATACTAAACTCCTGCAGCCCTTATTTGTGAGTACTTTAGCACTTCACCTCTTTTCATTGCAAGCTCCAATTGTAAATCGTAGTCTTATTTTCACCTGTTGAAATTGCATTGACAAAACCGGAAAGTGCCCGGAGCAATTACATTAAAAAAAAAACATTCCTGGCTGATTACGAGGATTTAATAGTAGGGGGAAGCGATGTTTCGCCCATGTCGAGGCCACTGTCTGAGGGCTGCCCGGCCGTCAGACTGTCTGAGGCACGCGCAATAGGCGCAAAATCGGTGAGCTTGGCTAATGACCTGCGCTCCCGAAAGGATACGGGTGTGCGTTCTTTTCTTGATGGTATCGCTTTTTGGTGGCTTTGAAGGAAAACCGAAGGACAAACCAAATTTTCGGGGGTAGTACCCTAAAAGACATCCCTATATGAATAATGTCTTGAAATGAGGGAACCCCAAAGATCTTGGTTGACGTGGGAAGGGGAGCGACAAACATAGCTTTTAGCAGCCAAGTGGTCGGATTTCAACCACTCAGCCACAATAAGCAAGGGGGAAAAATGTTTCCCAACAACAAGAATGCCCAAAGAGAAACCATCCTATTGGCTTCCAGCTACCAGGTAACCCTTCGCCATATTCCCCGTTGCATCCGAACTTCCAAGGGTGTAATCATAGCTGGCCAGCCTGTTTTCGACCAGTCCTTGAACACGAAGCCTTGCTTCGTCTTTGATTCCCTGAACGCGCCGGAAAAACAAAAAAAGAGGCAGGCACCCTCAAAAAAGACACCCGCCTAGTCACAAGAAGCATTTGGGGACCATTCACAAACAAGCTAGATCCGCTTCGCAAACCGCTACCCAGTCCTTTTCTCATACCACGAGCACCAAATATCCGTGCGAGATGTTCATGTGTTGTTGTGTTTTTGCCTTTTGGCGGGGTGGGGGGGTTGAAGAACCAGGTTTTCCCAGCGAAATACCTTTTTGTTGTGCCGGTTTGCCGTCACTCCCTACCATACCCTGAAGAACGTTGGGGTATTGGGTGTCCGTTGCTACACCTTCCGACTGGTTCTCAGGGAATCTTGCGGGGGAAAACAAATAAACTGGTGGCTTCGTTTCTGAGAATACCCTTTCGGTGTCCCAAAAACATACTTTGGGTAATCAGGGGTTTCCGAGCCATGTCCCTTCTTGGAACCTCCAAAAGTGGCGGTTTTAGTGGAAACCACCAGTTGGTTGTAACTTTCGAAGCCAGGTGATTCCCTACTCACAACCAAAGCTTCCCAACCAGCCTATGGGCCTGCAAACCATGTGCGGTTGTTGATTTTTTCTTAGGGCACCCTTGTCGGGGTGGTTTAAAGGGAAGCCAAACGGAGCTTTGGGCCATACTTTGACACATACCCAAAAACCAGCGGTTTTTCAACTGGAATCCCAAGTACTGTAATCAAAAAACAGTGATTGGGACTGGGTGCTGGTAGGGATTTCTCTGGTCCCTAGGCAAAGGAATTCTTCTAGTCGGATTCACCGACCAAACCGGTGCTTTCAAACCATAGCCTTCCACGCAATAAAAACCAGCGAGGCGTGGCAGATAGGAAAGCAAAGCTTCTTTTGTTAAGACCATTCCCACGAGATCCCTATGGAGCCACAAGGGAACGGCTGGCAGCCCACCCGCTCTTCCAAAAAGAAGACCCTTCCCAAAGGAAACTCCATCAAGAAGCCGCCAAGAAGCTTTAAACCCCCAACCAACAGGTACATAGAAAGAGCCATGGATAGCCACGCACTACCCTGCAAGAGAAGATGTTGCGGGACTCTCACAATTGCGTTTGAGAATAACTTTAGGGATGTCACTTGAATGGAACCAGAGAGGCAACCGAACAGGAAAACCGCAAGGAAAGTACAGCAAGACCAAACGAAGCGGAGTATGGTACCCTCCTTGCAGTCGTCCAAAAGGGCACCAGTTTGGGGGTCCAAAACCCCTATATTTAGCCACATACTCACACCGTGCAAAAGAAACAAGAACGCTAGGACATGAACCAACATACGAAGAAGAAACAGGCGGCCAAAATACGGGTTTTCCGACATACGAACACCACAAGGCAGCCAAACTACGAAAAACCCGATGATTTCCAACATACGCACACCACAAGGCAGCCAACACCACAAGGCAGCCAAAAGACGAAAACCCGATAATTTCCAACATATGAACACCACAAGGCAGCCAGACTACACAATTCCGACAATCTTTAACCGTTTCTTTGCAAACACAACTAGGTCCTCCAGTACAAAGGTCAGAATAAGGGTACCCTTTTTCGTCTATTTTAGTGGGGGAACCCTCCCAACCAAAAACGGGGCTGAAAAGGGCACTACTGGGGGACCTAGACAAAGCATGGGAGACCAAAAGACAAAGCAATAGGGGACCTAGACCCTATGGAGAACCCCGACCTCCCTCATCCCTCAAAAACAACCACCATTTTGACGCCCCAAAATCAATCGGGACCCTTAGGGCAGTCTCAAAGTCACCCCCCTCACCCCCCGAATGGTAGGTTAAAGGCAAACCACCAACCAGTTTCTGGGGCAAAAGGTTTGAGGTCAATTCAATTCTCCAGTCAATTGTTTTTTTTCTCCGGTAAATTCTGGGGCAATTGTTTTCTCAATTCAATTCTCCAGGAAAAAATCCCGGGAAATTCCCAAGGCATGGGAAACCACCAGGGTTTCTCTCCGGATTCGCTCGCCTTGGCTCCGCAGCTGGGGCAGAAGCGCAGCTGGGGCTTCGGGGGGGTCTGCCTGACTCCGATCTCGCGAAGCCCAGATCGCCCGGATCGCCCGAAGCTCGCGACGTCTCGTCCGGGTCTTGTCTTCCACTTGGTTGAGGTCCCACGAAAAAAACAGAAAAGGAAAAAGGAAAAACGCTGGTCGAATTCCATTTGGTTTAGGCCAAGAAAAAATAAAAACAAAAAACATATTTCCAGTAGTGATGAATCCTTTTTAAAACCAAAGAAAAACAAAGTATTATTAAGCATATGGAGGTTGTTGAATATATTTGGAGTCTCCATGACCCTTAAATGGGGTCATGACCCCAAACCCTTTGTTTTGGGTTCTGACCCCATGTTGAAAGGGTCATGGAAACTCTAGGCAGATGCAAAATGGTGGCTGCACCTGGACCTCAAACTACCTACCCTTGATAAAAGGGGGGCTCACCCCGTAATTACGGGCAATAAGCCATGTTCAAATGCAACGTCCTGCAGAGTTGTTCCTAATCCAATCGCAAGACTGACATGTGGGTGTCTTGTTTTAAGGTTGGACTCGGTTGGACCCCCAAAAAGGGACCGTTCGGTGCACCGAAAAGCCGCTAGACCGCTGCAGCCAGTGACCCGGAGCCTGCAAGGCAGGAACATGGATCAATCCGGTTTTGGGTTGATCCATCGCACGTGTCAAATAAAGAGGGCGAAAACAAGACATGGCGCCGCTACAACTAGGTAAGCCCCTGACTTCTGCCCCAATGACTTTTGAATATTCAAAGCCAGTCTCCAAAAGGGGAAGCAAACCCAGAGCAGCGAAGATCACAGGGTTCCTCAAAAGGATACATCCTAGACCACCTGCTTCTACTCACTTCCTGAGTGCAAATGCGTTGTTTGCCACGACAATGGCAACCAAACCCAACAAGTATCAACAAGTTGTCAGTCCAGGAACTCAGAGAGTGAGACTAAAGCATTTTAGCAGCTGTGGGGAGTGACCACTTCTATGATACAACAGAACGGGCTTCCCAAAGACTAAATTGTTCACAGAAAGGGGGATTCCCTTGTATCGTAGAAGTGGGGATAAACCCCTTGATCCCACAACATGTTAGGGACCGTGAATAACAGCCACATCTGGGGTTACAGTTCTTCCTTTCCAGGGAAAAATTGCCTGAACCAGCCTGAAGGAAACAAAGATTTGAAGCAGCCCACTTCCTGAGTGGATTGGCCAAACATTGTCTTCTGTGACTGAAGTCCGAGTGACGCAGGGAGTAGTCTTTCCATTGTTCCCTGAGGCGCAAAATCAATGGCACCCCAAAGCCAAGCCAGAAAGCTATGTACAAAATCGGTCAATCCCAAACAGGACAAGCATTCCAGTTTTCATAGGCGAAAACGTCTCAAAATCGGTCAATCCCCCCAAAAGGTGGGTTTTCCTTTTGGCTCCCCTTTTCAAAACCAGAAGAACACCAACACAACATATTCAACCTTCAGCAAATGAAAGTTTAGTACACCCCCACCCACAAAAACACCATCCTTAAATGGGTCAGTGATGTTAAATATAGCCAAATCCTCGGGGTTCGATCTACCATGAAAGCAATGGGGGTTCATATAACCACCATTATTATTTGCCTAAGGGTTGTCATCCTGTAAATTAGGTCAACCATTCTTTTGATGGGGGCAAGGAACCCCCAAAAAATGGTAGAAGGGTTTACCTGACATATCGAGTGATTCGATATCCGAGTCCCCGGCAACCCGGTCATCATGGCGCTTTGGGTCATTTGCGTCATGTTGCTCACCGCTTGGTTCACCGCCTGCCCGAAACCCCAAGCAGGGAAGAGCTCCCGTTGCTTTGCCTCCATTTGCTGAAGTCCCCTGGCAAAACACAGCCAGGAGCCCGTTGACATTAAACAAGGGAAAATAACACATATACTCAAGTCAATGGAAGTTTAAGCCCCCTGGAAAAACAACAGCATGTCCAGGAAATTGTAATCGATTCCCTTAAAACCCGTAAAAGCCCACAAGGGAAAATCAACCATCATAAGCACATGGAAGGGAGCTAAGAGTTTCTCCTCCATTTTCCCTCGGCAAATTGTAATGCTTCACCAGCCCAAATACTTTGGATGGACAAAAGTATACTTCGGACAAGCGAGAAGCTCAACAAAATGGACTTGGAGCTGCAAGGGCCCTCTGGTGTAGCCTACTGCAAACAGTTTGTTATATGTGGGTATTTGTTGAAAAACCGTGTTTTCCATGGTACATACCTCATGTTTCAGCACATAGCCTACCAAAAAGCGTGTACCGGGTACCGGGTGCGTGGGGTAAGCTTCAACAATATGAAGGATCGGGGTGGCCGAAGCGCAACCGGTTGCGACCCGTGACCCAAAGGAACCCTTGTGGGGTGACAATCTTTGAAAATCACCAACTAAAAAAGGAATGCGGGGTGAAGGGGCGGGGGAGGGTGCACTGAGCAACAAAGAGAAGAGTTCCAACTTCAGGGTCGCACCTTACCATGTTTGTAGGGGCACGGCATTCTTTAGGGCATTTGTGTTGTAAGGGTTCGCAAAACAAACTCTAAATGCCAATGGCACCGGGGATTCCCCCTGGATAGAGCCACGAGAGCATGCGCCTTGATCGCATCCAGGAACGTCGCATCACCTCGGCACCGGCAATTGCACCGGCGAAGTAGCAACTGATCCTACCACTCGAACCAACACCCAGCCTCCTGCAACAATTGTAATAATAGGCAAAAAGGACCGATTAACACTCATACCTCATATAACTCTTCCTCCCGTTCCCGCAAACACGACTCTCCAGTTTTGTTGTATCTCAGTCTTCCCCAGTCCAAGGCCTAAAAGGAGGGGTGCAGAGCAAAGAGCAGCAACGCGCGAACATACTACGGCTGATTCCAACAACCCTGCTCTCAGCAGCTGACAATATGACTACAATACACCAATAGGACATGGACTCCCACAGAGCGGGCTCCCTACCTTAAGCATCACCCCAAGAGGAAACTCATTTCAGCGTGCCCGGAACGGCGAGGCTCAAAACCACGATTAACGGTGGCTGTAGGGAACCCTGATACGGCATGCTTCGGTTCATCAAATCATCACTTTTTGGCCGCCGCTTCAATGGCATGTCCCTCTCTCGAAGACTCATTTGTCCAAAACTGGATTCATTAAAGTCACATGCTCAAATGTATTGAGAACCCCTCAGTCGACCCAGAAATGAAGGTGATCACCTGGGCTACTAAACATTGGAATCCAAACAGGGAAACTAACGGGTCAGAGACCCTGTCGATTCGCCCAAACGTTCGCCTTGCCCACTTCAACGGGCAAGCTAGGTGATGCCCCGCTCGCCATAAGGGGGACGAGGATAATCTCTGATTTACATTATAGGTTGCCATTTGTTCGTGGTGTTTTCGCATGGGTCTACTTGCAAATATGGCAACGGGGCATCCCCCATAACTCGGTTGCTTTCTGCTCCCCTGCTAAAAGTTTAACTTTTAGTGGTTTAGTGGAAAAGGCAAATTCGTTGGCAAAAAGTTCTTCAGTCCTAACAGCCCTTGGCAAAATGCACCAAAGATAAGGTGTTTGCACCATTTATCTCCTTGCTACCTTCACGAAAGCCAACTCGAACGGCGCCTTTTGGACAAATGAGCCTTTTGATGGGGGCCACTTGTCTGCCCGGTACAGGAACTCTGCACGCAAACGACCCTCGCTTCAAGCGAGGGCGTTCAAAACTATGGCCGGGAAACATCACCCTGCCATCCTGCAGTGAGTCACAGGGAAGGGGCAGAGAGAGACAACCTGAAACTATGTCTCACTTCCTGAGTCGACTGACCAACAGCAAGTCCAACTTTTCTCAGGAAGTAACTTGCTCAATAATCTGAATATGAAAGGTGAACGTAGTCAGCAGTTTTTGACAAGCGGGTCCAAAAAAACAATCTTTGGGCAAGTCAAAAAAGCGCAACCCAGCGTAGCGCTTCGCGCTAGCGGCTAGCGGGTTTTTCTTGTGGCGCAGACGCCGGCGGCTTCCCGAGCAATTGATCCTGGGTAAGGCTTCACATAAAATGACCAAACCCAGTGAGAACTCAAGAAATTGGGTTGTCTCCCTGGTTTTGTGTGGGCATTTTGGTGGTCCCTCCATAGAACCAACAGTAGACCGTAAACTCTTAAATGTATGTCGCAAAAGCCTAATGTACCAACAAGACCCTTCATAATCACTAAAAGGAAACTACCTTGAATTGTCCTGCGGTTCTCGAATCCTTGTCCTCTGAGTGCCCTTGTCACCAGCAAGTGCTGAAGAAAGCAACACCGACCGTTACTTGATTCCGCACAAGGACCCGCACAAATGGTCCCAATGGAAAGAGAGCGAGGTGCGGGGTGTTGCATGTATCTAGTCTCCGGGCTTGGCAAATTGGCAAAGCGGCCTACGGTGCACAAAGAAGGGATGTCTTAGCTTTAGCCCCCGTCAAGCAAGAAAGCTTTAACACCCTTTGGTTGTGCATTGTTATCGCCAGTTTGCTTCTGCGCAAAAAAAAACTTGTTTTACGTGATATTGAGTGCTGCACTAATAGTCCTGTAACACATGGCAAATCCTGAAATGGGACTGTGGGTGCTAGATACGGGCTCCGGAACAAAAATCATTCAGAGAAAACTACTGGTTTGCTTTTGGGAAATATGCCTTTTTGTTTCCGTTTCGAGATTTGTCGCTATTGGGGGACTTTTCTCTCCTTCAAAAGGCAGTACAAGGCGGGGGGTCTGCACATGAGCCATGTTCTTGGAAAAGTTAACAGATTCATCGAATGCTCTCAGAGCCTCCGTCCGCACTCGCTTCCTATCAACTTCGGCTTGGTCACTCTCAGGGACTCATCCATAGGCAGCCGCAAACTTGGCGCCATCTTGGTGGCGGCACGGCCGGCTGCGGGAACTGCACGGCGGCTGGGCGGTGTTGTTGTGCCGGGCGAGGGTTCTGCCGGACGAGCCGATTGGAGAGTGCCCCCAATGGAGCACACCCCGACAGGAATGGTCCGGCCGCAGGTCCTTTTTCGGGACTCTAACAGAACTTGCTGCTGCGATAGGTAGGGCATGACCTTGCGGGTGTTGGGAATGAACCCGATGGGGATTTCGGGATTCCTTTAAAGGAAGCCATAGAGGACAGGTTGCACCTACACCTCTCAGGGATTCCATACTCAGTTGCCCAAAGAACCCAAACAGAACAGGTCAACCTTTTGGGCCTGGACGCCCAAAAAAAAAAGCCCAAAGGTCAAAAGGTTGATTTGCTTTGGACAAGTGAGTACTCTAGGGGTAGCTTCCCCATTCTTTCCAGGGATCCTTCTTTCTAGAAAACCACTAAAAACCCTGGGGAAATGGCGATCTATTTTTGAAACGAGCGATGGCTGAAAAAAAATGGAAAAGGAATCAACCCCTAGAAGTCTTTATTTGGATATCGCTGGTTGGACATGAATCCCCCCCGAATTCTCCTGTCCATTTCGAGCCCCAAAACTCTTATTCAGGGAGCAGCTCAGGTCCGAAAACGACCAGCGCCGTTTTCGAATGCGACGCATGCGACGCCTTTCTCAGGTCGCCTCACGATCAGCCTCACGATCAGCCTCGAACTGCTCCTTGGCGAAGCGCAAGAACACCTGAGCCCATCTTCAAATTAATTTCACCAACTGGGCGCGGGGAAGTGTGGTGACAATTCGGATGTCACCTTGGCTGTTGCGAGAAAATATTGTTGTCTCTACCCCCTACTCCAAAAACCCACGTTTGAAAGGGTATTGTTTTTCAAAAAACACCTGGGTGTCCATGGTAAATACCTCCTTTTTTGGTGGAGGGTCGACGTCATACCCTAAACAATGAAGGTATTAGGTGTAAGGGGTAGGTTGTTGTGGAGCAAATGGGCCATCCTCCAGGTTTTGGTGGGAAACTTGTCCGCATGGGGATGTGAAGATTGGGTTGTCCTCAGCCCTAAGGGTAACCAAAGGAAGTGATTGTTCAGAGACTTGGAGCAAGCCTCTCAGAAACCAGGACTTGGCTAAGAAGGACAAACATATAGCTTGCATGAAATGTTGATTCAACCTCCTGGTGTCTGAATCCCAGCTGAAAACCAGTGAGACGCAGTACAATTTGAGGGTATACCCTTTGTTTGGGTGCTTTTGAAGGGAAACCAAAGAGGAGATCCTTTTTAAGACCCACCCACATCTGGAAATGTCGATAGAACGTCGCCCAACGGTCCAAAGGATCCAAGGGTCTAACTTACGTCCTGAGTGAACAGGCCAAACAAAGTCCACACCTTGTTGGTTGCCACTAAAATGGTTTTCCCAAAACGGATAAAGTCCATGAACTCAGGAAGTCAAAGGCTACTTCTAGACATACCGACCCCTGTTTAAACGTGTTTCGGTCGCTTCTCCAGGCTGTAATCCCAGGATGTGCGTCAACATGTGGAAAGGAAGGCACGTGTCAAATTGGCAACAACGAGCTGATCTGCATGCCGAACAAAGGGACCAGTTGGTCAGCTTTGGTGGCTCGGATCGGAACTGAGGGGCCCTGAGCACTTTTTTTCAGGCAGGGGGCACCCAACAACCTTCAAGCCATCAAACAAAACCACCAAATACTTGGGTGTTGTAGATCCCCCAGCAAAAAGTTTAACTTTTTGCTGGTTGAAAGGAAATATGAGGGGAATCCAAAAAGTTAAAGTCTAAAGATCAAACTCAATAGCAGTGAGCAAATAGGGCAAACGTGATCTAAGGCCGTCTTCCCAGTGCCAACAAATTGAGCAAGCGCAGATGTCTGCAAACCACCAAAACGAACCTCAACCGGCCGGTGTTCAAACTAGAAATGTTGACTTCGGCCAACTAGGCACTCTGTGCAAATAAGCTGGAATGGCCAAACCATCCTTGCGGGCGCCATGGAGGACCAAATATTGCAAGTAGGGAGAAAGGGAACCTTGCAACGCAAAGCAATCTGCGGATTGGATCTGTTTAGATGTGAGGCTAGAACTATCAAGTTGGCATCGAAAATGGCGAGAATCCTGCCAACCAAGTATTTAGTATCTTGTGATTGGCATGTCAAAGAAGTGAGCTTGTTATGTACCAAGAAAACGGTCATCCCAAAAAGCGACTAAAGTCCGAAACGGAACTCAAATAGCAATATTCTTGGGACCACCAGTTTGATGGGAGTCAAGCTTGATTGGAGATCCTCTAGTGGACATCACGAAAACTCAGTTTCTTTCTGCTCCCCTGCTAAAAGTTCAACTTTTAGCAGTTTATATAATGAAAAACACCTTAGTTGGCGAAAAGTTCTCCAGTCCTAACATCCCTTGGCACCATGCACCAAAGAAAAACCGTCTTGAGCGAGCTGCCTGCTCCAGGGACGGTTGGCATACGCTGTAGGCGGAGATGCCCAAGCCTCTGCTGGGGGGTTTCCCCCCCGGAGGCTCGAAGCGTGGGGTTGAGTGCACACCCACGTTGATCTGTGTGTATCCGCTTTCCCCCCCCCGCCCACAAAAAAGGTGCTGTCCGGTGGTGGTCTCTCTTCAAACATTTCGCCGCAAAAAGGGGGTTTCCTTGAAAAAAAACGCCCCCCTCCCACCATAGGCATGAAAACAAGGAGACCCCCCGTTTGGTGGCTCTTCTGATACGGTTTCAACCTCCAAAACCACCAACAAGTATCCTCTTTTTACACGCCCGTATGAGGGCCAACAAAAAGAGCGTGGGGTAAACTTTCTGCCCCTGGCCTTACACTCTTGGAGAAATGAAACCCCCGAAGGCTTGATGTTCACACCCCTCTCCATAAAAACAGGGAGTGAATTCCCCCGTAAGTGGGGTTGATCCCATTCGGGAATGCCTCATCCCCTCATCCCTATGGACCTACCCCATCCCTGACGGGTTTGTGTTAAAGGAATCCCAAAACGGTTCATTCCCAGCGCGGGCCATGAGCACCAGCTTGCTGGCAGGGAAGGAGTTGGAATCAATCCAAGCTGGTGGTTTCCTTCATTCCTCACTTCCAATCAAGTGGACTGGTCCAAAAAAGTCTACAGGAACTTTTTGCTTGCCATGTAGTCCGAACCAAAGTTTAGTCTCCATGAACTCGGGAAGTGAGATTCGTGATGCAACCAACACCCGGACACCGGGTCAGTCAGCAAGTCTTTGCAAACACCCATCGCCGCTTTTCCGGATTGCTTCCGGAAATTTCTAGCAAAGGATCCCTGAAAAGAATGCTGACATGGAAGGTACGCCTAGAAAGATGGTTCTTGTTGGATCACGTGAAAGAACACCCCTAAAGAATCTATCAGGTTGATGGAAACAACAGGGTCGACAAGCGGGCTTCCCTAGACTTCCCCTTAAAACACCACCCCAAATGAGGGAATATCAGCTTCCCCCCATTTGTTGGTTTGGTGGTTTGGAGGTCAGAGGCGAGCTTCCTATTTACCCTGAGCAAGAACATTGGGTTCAAATCCTGTTCCAAACCAATCCAAACCACCAACAAAGGAGTTCCTGCGAGAATGGACCTTGTGGGTCCAATTTGCGACTAGCTTGGAATATGTGTAATCTAGGTCCTCCAGATTTCAGATTTGAGAGGCTAGAATAAGTTGGTACCCGATGTTTTTTGCTGTAGTCTATTTTAGTAGGGGAACCCTCCCAACCCAAAAAAACAGTGAGAGAAGGGGGACCAGGCTGGGGGACCTAGATGTGTACCATGTGGCTCTGCTTCCGGCTCTCCACCGCTTGGAAGACGCTGCCCAGCTTCAGCCCGGAACTCTTGGGAGGCAGCTGGTACACGTACCTTGCAATCCAAACGGAACATTGGTACTACTGTGGATGAACGAAATCCATTTCGCACCACCTAAGAAACCCTGGTTTCTGATGATTCCCCTGCAAATGCCCACGGACAGTGGTATCTTATGGTTTCAAGCTGGTGCAGGATTTGGTCCATCCACTGTATGCTTCTGGCCTGTTCGTTTTCTCATCCCCTTTCAGTGGGCTAAATGGAAACTTTATCTGATCCCCTGCTAAAAGTTTGGCTTTTAGCGGGGGAGACATTTAAACCCCAAACCTTAAAAGCTAAAAAACAAAGGGGGTGGCTGGGAGCCACCAAGGTGTATTTTCTGTTCTCTCGCTTCCGATTGAGTGGCTTGGCTAAAACGCCCAGACCGCGGCTATGTCCAAACAAACTGGTTGGGGGTCATATTCGGGACTTCTTTATCAGATACCCTCCCACCAAGTAACATGAAACCTGACATCCCGGGGTCCTCGTTGAAGGGGGTTCGGTTTCCTTTGGTCTCGCAGCCCGTTTCTTGGGTGCTGCAGATCCCCCAGCAACAAGTCGAGAACTTTTTGCTGGCTGAAAGGAAATATGGGTATGGCTCAAAACACCGGGCCCAAAATGGAACCCTAGTAAGTGGAAACATAGACCAAAACCTGCGTAACCCCAGCTCTTTAATTTTGAGCCACTGCTCCAAAAAGTTAAAGTCTAAAGATCCAAAAGCGGTAGAGGCTTTATGTTATCTTTTAGGCCAGGCCACTCAGGACGTCAGGATAGTGGCCCCTTTTTCTTGCCACGGCGAGCACATGGAAGGTGGACGAGGGCTCGGGATCAATGTGCGCCGGAGGAAAAAAAGGCATCTGCTGACGGGTAAATCCTGGCCCCTGCATGGCTTCTACAATTTAGTGTGACATATCATATTTTTAGTAATTTTCCCATAAACGACCCTTTTTGATCAACCCCCACCAAACGCTGGCAAGCAAAGGTTTTGAAGAGGTGATCTGGATCACTTTTGAATCCGGCAGGTTGATTACTCTGTGAGTAAAGGAAGGATGCCTGCTCGGGAAATGAGCCAAGGGTATCCCTTTTGAAGGAAGCCACATGGATGCTTCGCCTTCCAGTGGAATTCCCTTCTTCTTCAACTTCCCCAAGTGTTGAGGACGTTTAGCCCTTCGTCTTCCCATCGTTTTGCGGACTTAAGGCCGCGCACCTCCGGTCGACTCGTCGACTCCGAGAGCGAAGCGAAGTTCCGACCGAGCCGCTGCTCCGCGTTGGCCTCCAGCAGCTCCGCGGAGCTGTTGATGGATTGCACGAAGGCGGTGAGCTCTTCCTGCCCGATCGCGAGAAGCCGGCGGCCACCGGCCCAATTGACAGCGGCCACGCTGTGATAGACACTTGGTCTCCACCCCTTCTGGCGGTTTTTTTTCCGATGAGTGGACTGGAGCTGGCAACAAGTTCTATGCTGTGGGTTTGCGACTAAAACGGTCTTCCCACGAAGTATCAAGTCCATGAACTCAGGAAGCGCCCTTCTGTCTATGATGTTTGGCACCCCCAAACCGAAGCTGGCCCCTGGAAAAAAAGAGAGAAAGGACCCTTTGGTGGCTATCTAGTGACTGTATATGGCTATGAGTGAAAACCCCGGCGCCCCGAACACCCAGAAGGCCTTCCAAAAAGACAACGGTGGAGTTGTAACCACTCAACTAACTGCAGGCTATTTTCCTTCTTCGGCCAAAAAGGGGCTATCCATGCCCGGTGATTTCATCCGCAACTCAAACATCAGGGCTCCCCCTTCTTTTAAGGGTCTCACCCGGAAAAAGAACCTGCTCAAACCCCTCAGCTCTTCTTGAAGATGGTGTAGCCCACCCACTTGCCCTTCTCGAACTTCTCGCGCCGCCCTTTCCGGGGCGACAGGTCCACCCACAGCCCTCCTCCAACGGACCAGGCAATGGTGCGCTTCGTTCCCTCGTGGCCCTCCTTCTCCGTGTCGAAATCTCTCCAAGGCCAGGAAGAGGCACCTCAATCCACTCGTCCCGTGTCCCCTTAGGCGGATGGGACAGCATGACCACCGCGCTCTCCTCAAGGTCCTGAAAGAAAGCGCGCCGCATGACCTCCAGCATGTTCTGATCCGAACCGCCCACAACCCGCCGCGAGATCATCTCCTCTCCATGCGTCCTAGGCCGCTTGTTTGCCGCCCCATCAATGCCACCGCCACCACCTCCGGTAGATGCCGATGTCCCTGATCCAGCCGTTCCACCAGCTCCTGATCCAGCCGCCGAGGAATCCCCTCCCGAAGATCCTGAAGGCCTTGATCCCGATTCTCCACCTCCTCCGTTCCCAGGAGGTTGTTGCCCCGGACCACTTGAACTCGAGCTCCTCACTCCGGCTTCGGGCCGCCTCAAGACCCTGAAGTTTGAAGACCCCGTCCATGGCGTCCTCCTCTCCCAGTGCTCTTCTTGCCAATTCTCGACCACCCTCTCCCAGGTCATGCCGTTCTCAGCGTCCGGAGCGATCTCGGAGATCCCAGTCCAAGTCCTCAAAGTTGATGCCGGGTGGAAGCTCTCTAGGCCTCGGAATGTAGTCCCAGTAGCGCGGCACCATGTGAATGCGGGAAAGTCTAATCTCATTCTCGCGGAACTCGACCTCCCATTCATCTTCGCCAGGTTCATCCTGCGCTGGCCTTCCTGTCACCTCCGGAGGACCATCTCCACCACCGGCTGGTGCAACCTTTCGCAGCCGCAGCCCCTCACCCATTCTCAAAGCCTTTCACCTCCGGCTTCATCCAATTCATAGACGATCTCCCTGACGAAGCACCAGCCTTCTCGACCACCAACGATCTCACCGAAGGACCAACCTCCTCTTTCTGCTTCTTCACAGGCCCGTCTAACTCCTTCACCTCCTTGATCTTGGCCAGGGAAACCTTCTCCAGCACCAATTGCGCTACCGCCTCCTCCGGCTCGATGACGTAGTCCTGGGGTCCATGGTTCCTGACCAAAATCCTCACCTCTCCACTGAAGTCGCGTTCAATGACCGCGGATCCAGTTTCAACTCCTCTCAAAGCCAAGCTGGCCACCGTTGTGATCCTCCCGCATGTTCCTTGGGGCAGCTGTGCCTTCACGCCCGTTCTCACCAGCGTGTAACTCTCCGCCGGCACCACCACTCTATTTACCGCGAAAAGGTTCACCCCGGCTGAGCTCTCCGTTGGCCTTTCCGGCATCACAGCTTCTGCACAGGTCCTCTGGAACCGCAGCTCTTCCTCTTTTCGCAAGCAGTTCCGCAGTGCCACCACTCCAAGCTCTTTGACCAGCTTCAGCAAGATGACCACGGCGACGATCACCACAAGCCACCAGTAGCCACCTCCTTCTTCTCCAAGGTCCATCTCCTTCGCCTCTGTCAGCTCCACGCATGTAGAGGCCACCACCAGCAATCCCAGGACTTTCTCCAATCTCCTGTCCCGGCTGATTTCTATCTTCTTCACCTTGACAACTTCCACCGGGCTCTCACCGCTCTCCACCGCCCCACCATAGAAGCCCAAGGACTCCTTGAAGCGCCCAAACAGCGATGCCCCTAGCTGTTTCGTGAAGCCGTCCGCGACCAGACTCTGCCCAGGAACATGTTGAAGCTGGACATCACCCTTCTTGACCGCCTCCGAAAGCGCCGCAGCCCGTATCCTCAGATGTCTCGTCCTCCAGCTTCCCGGCTCCCGTTGACAATGGCCAGGGCCGCACTACTGTCGCTGTAGAGCCTAAGCTCCGCGGGCTTCTCCTCCAGTTCCTCCACCAAGCCCCCAACTCCCCTCAAAGCCGTCCAGGCTTCAATGAGCGCCGCCAGCTCGCTTTCCGCCGTACTAAGCGCAATACACGCTTGTCGCGTCGTAGCCCAGAAGACGGGGCAGCCGGAGTAGTACACGGCCAATCCCGAGATCGACTTGTGCTCATGGGCTCCAAAAGAAGCATCCGCGTAGGCCTCCACTGCATCTCGTCGACGTTCACGATGCTGTTGATGGTCCGGCCCATAATCTTTACTGCAGCACCTTCTCCCCAATCCTCGTGACCCCCCGAGGTCTCTTCGTAGTCCACTGTCCCATCACGGCTACCGCGTAGGTAATGTCCGGCCTCGTCCTCGAAGAAAGCCACAACAGCTCTCCAGTGATGACTTGCGCCTGCCGCACATCTTCAGGACTCGGGGGCCCTTCCTCCTCCGGAATCCCCACTCCTCCCAGCGTGCCGCCCTTGGCGATGTGATGCCGGTCCAGTAGGTCCGCCGTGTAGGACTCCTGATGCATCCGGATCCCTTGCTCATCATGAGAGAATTCGAACCCGCAAAACCGCAGGTCCTCTGTCTCCGACAGCCACTCCGGGTCGCTGGTGTCCCAAACCTGCCGGATCTTGAGCAGAGTCGCCGCCGCCGCCCCGCGATCTCCAGTGATCAACAGGTCGTCGATGTAGACCGTCATGTAGCCCACCGTCTCATCTTGTCCATGCCGACTGCTCTTGATCCTCCACAGATTCACCTCCTTGGTTTTCTCGAACCAGCATGCCCATGTGCCCTCGTCATCTTCCATCTCCCAGGGAATCGCGCCCATGGTTTCGTCCCGGTGGTTTGCCCAGTCCTTGGGTGACGTAGTAAGGCCGTAAACGGATCCCTCCACCGCCCAAAGCTCTCCCGGCTCCGTGATCTGGCACTCCTGAAAGATGGTTGGAGGGTTGACCACTACAATGTCCTTGGACCTGCCCGGCGGCACTTGCAAGAACGCCGTTTTCACATCGACCCCCGCAAGAGTCCATCCCCGCTGCGCTCCAGCCGCCACCATCGCCCTCACCTGTGACGCGTCAATGCCTCCAGCGTAGGTGTCCGCCGCGGGCCTTTCCGACATGAAGTTTCCACAGGCAACCCCACGGCATTTCCGTCGTCCTGTAGCAGCTTTCCTCGTGAACACCGCTTTCCCCGGAACCCGGTCATACGGTATGCCCTTCTCCAGCGCCTCCTTCTTGAGCGCCTCAGCTTCCCGCTGATTGATGGCCCGGATCACGCCCGAGTTCAGCAAAGCCGCCCTCTCTTCTACCATAGAAGGCCTCCACTTCTCCACTTCTTTCCTCACATCTGCCAAGGCGTAGGTCTTGGTCTGAAGAAAGACCTCTTCTTCTGTTGCCTTTCTCGCACAAGTCTCCTCAGAGTCCAGATCCTCAGCCTTCTGCATTGCTGTCAACCATGCCCCCACTCGAGCGTCCTCCTCCGCCAGCATCCCGACGGTCTTCTTCACCATGTCGTGGTCCGCGCCTTGTTCCTCTTCTAGACGCCATCATGTGCCCCCCGGGCCTGACATTCCATCACCAAGGTCCTCAGGTCCGGCTCCCATTCTCGATCTTCCAGCGCAGGCGGCCTCTTGGATGTAATCCTCCTCTGGGGACCACCTCCTCCTGGCCATCCATCTTCTGCTCCAGCACCACCAGCAAGTGGCCCTTCCTCTTCAGGCGGTTCCTCCATCTCAATCACATCCGTGGTGTGGAAGAAGTTCCCATCCTCCCCCTGGACGAAGTACCCTCCCGAAGGCGCCGACATAGTGACATCCGGCCCCAAGATGGTCACCTCCTCCCTGGTGGCTTCCCAATCCCGGTGATTCCATACCTTGGTCTTCGCCATTGCCACACTCCCGAAAGCCCTCAACGGCTTGACCGGGTAGTTCATGGCCTCCAGCTGCGGCCTCCATCTTCGTTCCCCAGCATGCCGTGCCGCCAACGGCCATACATTCTCCTCCACGCCGAAGCCCTTGAGCAGCGTCTTGGTCAGCCTCTTGATGAACCAGCCCATTTCTTGGCCCTCTTGGACGTGAACTCGCCTACTCTATCACTGTGAAGGCGCCGGACAGGTAGTCCATGATAGCGTAGCTTTGTGGTCATCTTTGCCACGGCCTCCAGAGCTTCTCCCCTTGTCTTCACGATCTCCACCAGCGTGAGCTGCCGGACCTCAAAGTCCTCTTCTTTCTCTATCTTCTTCAGCCACTCTTCCCCGTCATCTGGAGATGGCTCCTCTTCCTCCTCAACTGCTTCATCATCTCCCGCAGGGTCAAGCTCCATGTCCTCCTCCCCCCGCGGTCCCTCCAAATCTCCTTCCTCCTCCTGGTAGTAGAGCACCGTGAAGAGGTTTCGCTGCTTGTCGATCTCCGTCTGCATCGCCTTCTGATCTTCTCCGATCATGCTCTTGGACTCCAAGATCTCATGAGTGTCCAGGTCCACCGAGAGCCTCCACTTTACGAACTTCCATGCCGGTCCGCCTGCTCCCGTGCCCCTCAACCTCTTGGCGTCGTAGTCCCGTTTCTTCCATCTCTTCATCTCCTTCACCGCCTCCGGTACGTCTCCTCGACCAGGACCTTCCAGCCACGCCAGGCGCTCCGGGGCCAAGTGCATGAGCATTCGTCCCTGCCGGGTCACCGGAACCGTGTAGGTGCCAACGACGATATATCGTCCCACACCTTCTTGGTCTCGTCCAGGCTTGAAGGGCCCCGCCAAATCAATCGCCAGCGTGTAGCTCTCAGGGCTCACTACCCTTCGGTGGTACCGCGCCTTTCCTGCTTCTTCCAGGCACGTGCGGCATCCCCGATGAAACGGGAGGTGGTCATTCGCCTGTTGCGCCTTCCATTGCTCGGCACTCAGCCCCTTCAGCTTCACCTGCTCCAAGCCCATGCGAACGGCCATGGCAATCGCCTTCTTCATCCCTGGCGCCCAGGCAGCCCACTTCTTCGAAGCCGCCATCCGCTCCTCCAAGGTCTTTCCCAACGGACCTTTATGATCCTCCTCCTCGAACACCGTCCAGCTGCTCGAGCATCTCCATGTTGGTGCCTATCGTCGTAGGCTTTGTCTTTGCGTGGCCAAATGGCCCCTGATCGAAGTGGTACTCCTTCATCTTGTAAGCCTTCTTGAACCTTTTCCACTCGTCCCAGGCCCAGTACGAAGGATACCGCTCCCGAGCTTCCGCGGCTCTCTGACCTCCTTCCACATAGGACTCCGGATCCTGTGGGTTCTCCGCCAGGAAGAAGCCAACCTTGGACGCACTGGCCTCATCCGCCACCATGTGCAGCAGCATCGGCCTCAACCAGAGCACCGTATCTCCATCCACCTTGTCCATCAGCACCTGAGGAAGCCCATGACGACCAAAGCGCTCCTCTCCTCTCCATCTCTCGTCCTTAACGGTGGCGGTCCCGGCTGCACAAACCTCATCCTTGAGATAGTCCGACACGGAGGGCCCGCCAAGATCTGCTTCACCTTTCCCAAAGCACACAGCTCCATCAGATAGGCCATCACGCTGTCTTTTCCAACATCCTGGCCTTCTCCAAGCTCCAGATCAATGCAAAGCACCACTCTGTCTGCTGTTTCCAACTCCTTCTCCCAGAACTTCGCGCAGGATGACCTCCTTGGCCTTCTGAATACACCTCGTCCGCCTATTCCACGGCAAACTCGTCCATTCCGACCTCGGGCTCCCTCAGCCTCCGAAGCCATTTGACCATCTCCAGGCCAGGGCTCCAACCAGCAACGTAGCATCCGGAATCGCCACCACCCTCACCTCACGGGTCCGGGCAAGCCACCTTTTCCAAGTCCTCACCCCATCCACCACCTCACTCAGCGTCGTTGGCACCCGCGGCTCAACCAAGCCTCTGAGGAGTTGCGATCTCTCCGCCAGCCCTCCTGGCTGGTACCTAGTAAACACCCGGAACAGAATCTCCCAGGCCGTTGCAGCTCGCTCCGCAAGCACCTCCGCTTTCAACCCTGGTGGCAAAGCAGCCACCAACATGGCCTGTGCCCGCTGAGCCACCCGACTCCAACGAGCACCCTCATCTTCCACCGCCCGCGGCCTGATGTGAAGCCGCTGCAAAGCATCCGCCTGCAACCACTGCGCGTAGGCCTCTGCCGCAACTGCAAGCACCTGATCCCACCATGCTCCTGAGCTGACAGTGAGGTCCTTCATCACCGGGCTGATCAACATCAGCCAATCCCCCACCACCAACGACCCGAGCTCGCCTTCCTTCACCTCACCCAATGCCGGCAACTCCACCGTGCGAACGGTTTCTCCAGGCGTCCATCCTCCCATCCACGGATTCATGGCCGCAGCCCCTCCACCAGGACCTCCGGGTCCACCAGCTCCATAAGGCCACCCTCCATCCTGACGTCCAGTGACCCACCCGTTTCCATAGCCAGGTAGTAGCGCTCCTTCAGAAGGATCTCCTGGCCCTTGCCCACCTCCGCGATGCGCACCTCCACGACCAGGTTCTCCCCCTTGAGGTTGTTCGGGATGAAGCCCTCCAGGACCATCATCTGCTCGACGCTCCCGAGGTCCTCCTCCAGGCGGTGCACCACCATAGGCTCCCGCCAATGCCGTTGGGGTTTGGTACCCGCTCTGATCTTCAGGTCCTCCTTGCCGTGCTCGCAGCACCAAAGGTCCGCCAACTCCACCTCCTCCAGGAAGACCCAACAGATCACCGCCTCCCGGAGCAGGACGAGGCGCGTCCACCCCCAGCCCCATCCCAGGACCACGTGGCGTTCATGGCCTTGCTTCCGCCGCCTTCACGCACCTGCTCCTTAAGGTTTTTCATCTCTTGCCAGAGCGCCTGGTTCTGCGTGATGACCTGCTTGAAGGCACCGAGGAGCTCATCAAGGCCACCCGCCAGGATCTCCGCGCTGTAGATCGAGCCCACTGGCAGCGCTCCCGGGCTTACCAGCGACCCTTGTTCCTCCTCCACCTCCGGCAGATCCTTCGGGCGAAGCGCCTTGAGCTGCGCCTCCTCCTTGGCCTTCTCAGACCAAAAAGGATTCACATCCACCGCCGGCCCCAGCGGCACCGCGTCCTCGCGGCTTGGCTGCCACGGCACCATCGCCGTTTCCGGCGAGTCAGCGGTCTGCGCCGACCCAGCCGAGGATGCCATGGCGTGCCCTTAGGAGGGCCTACAGGAAAAACGTGGGTCCACTCAACTAACTGCAGGCTATTTTCCTTCTTCGGCCAAAAAGGGGCTATCCATGCCCGGTGATTTCATCCGCAACTCAAACATCAGGGGTAACCATCCCCAAAAAGGGTTTTGACCCACAACCATATCAGTACATCCCCATTCAATCCCTGGGGGTAGTGGTTTGGGTTCCATTTTAGGTTCTGGCTTTTTGTTATTCGGAATAGCTTCCGGGGTCTCTGTCCAGATAGGCTTTGGGGTGGTTTGGGTCTAAGCGGTTCCAGGGCTGTTGGGGATATCACCTGGGCTTCTGACACTAAACATACTATGTTCAGAGTATGTTCCATGGTTAGTCACCTTAACCGGTGGTTGCCGTGGTTGCTGCGAGACCAAAGTTAAGCCCCACTGGGCTAGACAATGTGGCCATTGAGCTAGTCTATTGAACGGTTGTTGACATATGGAAATTTTTAAAGGCAGTTAAAGGCTGATTGTATAGGTCCCAAGGTGAACTTGAACTCCAAAGTGGCTTTCCCATAAATAAGCAATAACCAACGGTTAACCGATACACTAGGCTTTCATACCAGGGGTTCATATACTAGGTCCTCCAGTCGAGAGGTTAGAATAAGTTGGTACCAGCTTTCTTCTGTAGTCCATTTTTTTTCAGTAGGGCAGCCCTCCCCCCAAAAAAGAATGGGGTGAGAAAGGGCACTGCTGGGAGACCGAGTACAGGGTCGCATATACTCTACTGGTTGTCGGGAAGGCGACCCTAGAACCAGCTCACCGATCGCGTGGTTTTCCGTACGAAGGTGGCGTACTAAAACGTCCATTTGCTCAAGCCCCCTAGAAAAAAATCCAGTAGTGATAGATTCCCTTTAAACCCAGCAAGGCGAAAAACAACAAAAAACAGTCTTAAACAAATGGTTGAACGAGAAGCAAAACAAAATCAATAACCAAATAACAAACATATATTCTTAAGCAAACGGTCCAACATGGTCTTCAACAAGAGTGACTAAAAGTCCAGGAACTCAGGGACAAGCCAGCCAATGAGTTGTACATGTCAACGGCTATCCCAACCCTAAGAACATGCGAGGTTCAAAGGCTGTGACGGCGTGAGCAAATCGCAGGCACACCGAATCGACCGAATGCCGCTATAGTCCACACCGTTTTGGATGAAACGAGCGGGGGAATTGCTTGTAAAGCGGAACAGGCTCATCGCCTTCGCATTCGGCACAGGTCTCGTTTGCTTATTCCAGAGTGAGTTGAAGAACAAAACATTGCCCCCCCCCCTAGGCTGACCGTAGAAAGCGGGGCGCCAAAATGTGTGGCTTTCCGATAATCCTTTCAAGCCCCCGGTTGCCCAAATCCTGGTAAATAGACAGGGGAACCCTGGATGGGGTCGACTTCATTTTTCGTGGGGACGCCAAATGAAACAGGGCAGAGTTAGACAGACCCAACTTGCCGAGGTGGAACTGGCTCAGCCATCGGGTACAATTTGCCTCAGCTTCTCTCGAATTGGCGGTTTGGTTTGGTGAGGTTGAGGGGTAGTTCCCATTTACCTGACTATCGGACACCCAAAAAAAGCCACCAGCATGTTCTCACCACGTCTTTCGGCTTTGAGTTTCTGTGTCAGGACATTCCGACTTCCGACTTCCGACTTCCGCCTGCTTTGAAGGGAAGCCCTCAGCCACGGGGCCCTGGGCCACAAGCTCCAGCTGGTAGCCTTGCTTGGGCGTAGCTGGCTTGAAACCATGGTAGCCTCCCACCAACATGGAAGTGCGCAAAGCCCCTTTGCAAGAGGAACGTAGTCTTTCTACAGGGGTCTGCTTCCATGTCGGTGGGAGGGGAATTCAGGGATTCGGTCAGGCCCAAGCTATCCACAAGTTTCCATCAGGCCCAAGGAAACACCCAATAGCCTCCCAAGGAACCATACGACATGGTTCAGGATACCTCCATGCAACGGAGTTGGCCGCTTTGAACCTTGAAAACGCCGATTTCCTGCCACGAAAGATGGGGGGTAGACCGGGGGGGAGTGGGGTAAACCGAACAATCAAGGATCGTAATTGTGCCATCTCCCCACCGTGGATGTCCATAGCAAACAAAAATGGACATTGACTGCTCTTGGGCAGTTGACTGTCAAGGGCCCCTTCCAAAGAAGTCAAGCAAAGCTCACTTCCTGAGTGGGTCAGCGCAGAAAAGTTCAAACTTGTTGTTTACCCTTCATACGATCTTCCTAAACAAGTTTCCAAAGTCCAGGAACTCCGGAAGTGAGAAAGGGAAGCAACTCCGGGATCTAGTTTCACCCACCTGTACGCGGGCCATGTATTTTTGACTCAAGCGGGGACGGGGATTCTTATGTACGTCCGGCCTCGCTTCCCATGTTTCTGGTCTCGAAAAGCTACTCGTCGCGATCATCTCATTGAAACGGGCGCAGTTTTCAGCAACTCAAGGGCTGACCCTACGTATGGGCGTCCTACGAGCCGGTTCAGGCGTTCAGGCCCTCCATGGGGTCGGGGTTCATCTGAATTGCTAGGTCAGTGACCCAAAAGCGAGAAAACAGGGAGCCATTTGAGAGGGGTTAACGCACAAAACAACCTGGGCCGAAGAGCGGCGCAACTCCGAGTGGGGGAACTCCTGCGGAGTCGCTTAAGCTGCAAACTAGAAGTAGCCCCATTCTTGAGAAGTGCCTTGTCCACACGCTGCCAAGCAAGACACATCCATATAGCAAAGCTTGAACAACAACATCGTACAACATCCTCATAACCAACACACCGTCCCACTAGTACATCCATCAAAAGAACACCCACCCCGTCCTGCCAGCAAAAAACAAAGCAACTTAAATAGACCATGTGGGGCCTCTTTACTCGACTGGGCGTTCGACGCCGAAGGGGCCGGACCCGTACTTGTGCTTGATGTGCATGGGTGTGCCCAGGCACCGCAGTTGCCCTGTGACCTGTCGTCGCTGCAAAGCGCGCTCGCGGGCCGAAGCCGATGCGCACTTTTTGGTTGAGGTCACCTTACCCCTCTCGGTTGCCTTCTGCTCCCCTGCTAAAAGTGACTAACTTTCAGTGGTTTAATCCGGAAAACTCAGTAGTTGGCAAAAAGTTAAAGTCCTAACATCCCTTGGCAAAATGCACCAAAGCCCTCATTGGTGGTTTGGATTGGTGGTTGCCCTGGGGCATGCCTCTCATGACCGCTCCATGCTAGTGTGGAAACGACTGTCGGCGATTTGCTCGGGGCTGTCAGGTTCGCTAGGATGCTGCTTGGATGGCCATATTCGGCAAGGGGTCGGCCCCCAAAGCCCCACATGCCCCGCTCGCGGAAGAAGCTCTTTTTTGGGTCTTGCTTGGGTGCTAACCAGGCCTACAAAATGACCACAGGCCGTCCCATGATGGTTCCTTGGCCAAGCTTATGTGGGCTAAAGCCATAATGCCCGCCTGATAACCATGCTTCCCTATTCATGGTTCACGACCACCCCCACCAAACCGAAGCAAAGGGCTCTCTTGCCCACGGCAGAAATTTGGGCATGTGGGAAAAGGCCAAGGCCACGGAAACGTGGCCCAACCCGGAGGTATCCTCTTTCCAACAATGGAAGTGGTTCCCCAAAAGGAAAATGGTCTTCCAAAGCTCTCCTGTCAACTTCCATTGTTGGAGGGAGGGTACACTAAAAACAAATGATCCAATAAACCAAGCTTTTCTCTTTAACATTAACCTAGCTGCCTTCTAGCTGGTGTGGCTCTCTGTCTCTCTCTCTCTCTCTCTCTCTCTCTCTCTCTCTCTCTCTCTCTCTCTCTCTCTCTCTGGGCTACCCCGAGATTGAAATACACACATTTTGGAGGAGACTCTGAGAAATGTGGGGGGGCACACAAAATACTCCGACTCTCTTTAAATTTGGGTGTTTTTTTTTCGGGACCAAAATGGGTGGGTCCTGTTGGTTTCCTGTTACCATAAACCAAAGGGGTATCTCCAAAAAAACAAACCCACCGATTTGGTCTACCACTATAGTAGTAGGCAACCCAATGTCCGCTTGGTTTTCACAGAGCCTTTTTTTCTCTGGCCACTTACTGTACAAAACGGGGTAACTGGAAGCACTGGGTAAGCTTTGGTCAAAGGAAGCCAAGCCAGCAACCAGGCCAGCACTCCTCAACCTCTGCTTCTTGGGCAGCACTTAGGGTGGTGACACGTAAAAAAAGTCAAGATCTCACTTCCGACCGAGCGGGTTCGCCAACAAACTTCCCCGAACTTTGTATATTTACACACAAAATGGCAACCTAACCCAAAAGTGACTAAAGCTCCATGAACTCAGGCAGTACACTTGTGTCTATGATGTTTTGCTGGAGCTACCCCCAAACCGAAGCAAAACCCAGAAAAAGAAAGGATATATACCAGGCCCCCCCGATGGCCGGTAATTGGCGTCCCGGGTGAAGTGCCGGCAATTGACCAGCACTTGCTTAAGAATGGTTTTGATGTCACATAGATGCTTTGCCATCATCAAAGTGCAGTGAAAGGTCACTTTGTTGAAACGTCACTTCAGGATACCAGCGGGGATCCAGTTGGGGTTGGGCTGACATGTATGATCATTGCACATGCAACGCGCGAGGGGGGGATGGGGGGGGCGACACGCTGGTGACACGCTCATATCCCAAGAAAGTGACCGTTCGCCGGCAATTGGCCACCCCGACACGCCGTGACACGCCGCTTGCCCTCCAAGCCTCAAATTTGCCAGCCTCCCCTTTCCCCTGCAACCCCCCCCCCAGAAAACCCTGGAAGGTCACTTGTATCATTGCACACATTGCACTAAGTACACATGAGTGATACTTGATAGCAAATTGCTTTTGCAGTCACTTAGACATAAAGTGACATCGTCTTGCCCAAAATCGATGTGCCGGCAATTGGCCGGGTGCTGGTACACCCTTTATCCCATTCATTCCCTGGAGGTATCTTCCGTTTTGAGGGTAGAAGCCACCGACTTCGAAAACCAAAAAAAGAAACGAGCGACGCGCCTGAATGGCCATACGGCTGCTCAAGGCCTCCGCCTCTTCCATGGAATGGGTGGTCAACACCACCGTCCTCGCTCGTTTCTCGCGGGGGGGGGCGTTCGGGAATTGAAAGGCAAATTCCGCGTACCTGGAGTCTCCTTCTGACCCTTAAAATCAAGTTGGTCATTCCCCAAAATAAAGATTCGGGTCATGACCAACCATTATTGAAGCGTCATGGAGACTCCACTTACCTGGTCTTCCCCGTGTAGGGCCTTGCCATTCATGACATGGCCCATCGACGTCTCACGTCTCTCCGAGCTGCGAGCTCTGAGTAAGGGGCTCTGTGGAGTAAGGGGCTCTGCGGAGTAAGGGGCTGTGTCTGACAGGGAAACTCAACCCGTAGAAAATCCGATTTCGCCGAGCAAACAAAAAAAGAGCAACTCGCCGAAAGGTCCAACAGGTCAAACTTCTTTCGGGGAAATCAGCCACCCCATCAGTTTCTCCGTCTTCCCAAGATTGTGGAATCCCTTCCCGGGGGCACCATTGGAGGGCTGAGTTGAGAGCCCGTTTCGGATGCCTGACGGTTCCCGAGGGAGCCGTACAAGGCCTTACGGAACCACCCGTTAGCCCCTTAGGTTTCATTCATTTTGCCGAGTCCCTCTCGGACTCTCGGCCGATTTGTGTCACCCAGAAGTCAAGCATATTGCCCCACTAGGTCCTCCAGTAGAGAAGTTAGAATAAGGGTACCCTTTTTTTTTGGTGTAGTCTATTTTAGTAAGGGAAGCCTCCCCAAAAAAAGTTGGCAAAGGGGCACTGCTGGGGGACCTAGCCCAAAGAACCCAGAAATCACCGTTTCACTTTTTGGGGTCCCAAAAAGTGGACCAAGGGACTGGGCCTCCCCGACGAATCCCCGTTTCGAGTCCCTGAAGCTCCTGACCTCGCCAACTGGGATCCTGAAAACCAGCGAGGCATTTTGTTTTGTCATGACTTGAGGGTACACGTTCTTGTGGTTTCCAAGAAAAGGACACCACCATTTCGAGGGTCAAAAAGGAAACAGCACCTGGCACCTGGGCCAATAGAAGATGGTGTTCATCATGTGTCTATCCCATAATTCTAAGACAATAACACCTTTTGCGGGTATGTTAGGGTCCGAAACAACACCTGGGCCCTTAGAAAATGGTGTTCAACCTGTTTGCGGGTATGTTAGGGCCCGGGCACCCAAAACCCAGTGCGGCCGAAGGCACTGGTCGGGGCCCCGATGTTTGATGACCTTCCACAAATGGCGCTTGGCACCGGCGTCCACGGCGGCAGAGGGCTCGTCCAGGAAAAGCATCTGCGCCGAGTAAATCGCCGAGGAGGTTCCACTTTATTTCTCTAGTTTCTGCCGGTGGTTGATTTATGAAAATCGTACACTTTACCCCTCGGTCAAGCAAGTACTGGATTCACTTCTCTAGGGCTCTACTGCTCAATCCTAAGAGATCCGAGGTTGCTCAGGATAGGTATCTGCAGGAATCCCAACCTTGGAACGATTTGGTTTCCCTGTCAATACCCAAAAAACAGTTCTAGCAGTACCCTCCCCATTCTCAGGCATCAATCTCTTCAAAGAATGGGCCAAAACCCTGGAAAATGGGTGGTGTCCAAAGAGAACGATGGGTGAAGAGAATGGGGAATCAAACCTTCGAACTTCATTTCTCCAGTTTCTGCCGGTGGTTGATTTATGAAAGCGTAAACTTTACACTCTGTCAAGCAAGTACTGAATTGGATTGCCCCAAGCCCGACGGTCGCCTTTTGTAGGGAAAAATCATGTATTTCCAATCCAACGCTCGAATCTGACGGCTGAGCTTGGGACTGCAAGACTAGCAACGAAACTCTGCCGGACTAAAACGACAACTTCTTGCAGGTTCAAAGGAACAATGAGGGAAAACCAAAATTGTCAATAGAAACAACATATTGGGTGTGTCTTCTTTTAGGGAAAGCCTCCAAAATTGTGGTTGTCCTTTTGGTTCTCCTTTAACACGAAGGGGTCCCGAAAAGAAGAAAAAACAACGCTGTTGCAAGGTTAGCACAGTTGGCTAAGTCTCGCAATGTTCATTCAGCTTCCCTCGAAAAAAGGGTGGTGCGGTGGTGGCTTCCCATCGCATGCCGTACCTACCCAGGCGATCCGGGTTGCGTCAACAAGAAGTTGCTTAAAACCTGCATCCAAAATCCACCTTGACAAGGGATGCCCCAAATTAGTTTGAAACATATACAATCCTATTTGACCCACATGTATCCTATAAAGAGCCCTTAATGGATGTTGACCGCCCTATACAAGGTGCAATAAACCATTGTACACACACCCTATTACACACACACCTACACTACTATCCTGTGACTCGCTTTCTGAGTGGGTTGGCCAACAGAAGTCTAAACTAGTTCTTTGCCATTTAAGCTGCTTAGGTGTCTCAAAAAATAGGGGAACCCTCAAATGGTGGGTTTCCACCCCACAAAAAGTGACTGAAGTCCAGCAACTCAGAGAGATGAACATGGCTTTATGCCAGCCCTGGGACGCCTGTCGGAGACCCCTAGGTTTACGGGGGGATAAGAGGGCTTCCTCCGCCAAAGCGGTCTGATTCCACCAGAATCGAACACCTCCCGGGTTCATAAACTGGTTGGTTTGCTTAATATGGGATCAACATTAACCCTAGCCCCACCCCCCCGGGCCGTCCAGCCTGCGGGTGGCCGATGAGAGCAATGCCCACACTCAGCTTCCTCGGGCTTGGGGGGGGGGGGCTCTTGTGACGCTGGAACCGGCCCGAGCAAACGCAAAGCCCAGGGACCAATGTTTGCAGGTCACCAGCTTTCCTGGTGGATGTTCAAGGATGTGGAAACAGAAGTGAGAGAAACAGGCGCTTTGCCCTTGGCCCACTTTTTCAAAAACGAAACCAAAGGTCACACCCCCCTCTTGCAGGGAAAGGGGGGGGGCATGAAGAAACCAACATTGTGAGGTGTGTTTTCCGGTGGCGTACGATGGGCAGGCGGTTTCTTACTGAGAAGAACCTCATAATATGACAACACGTCTGGCGTAAGCAACACAACCACAGAATCACGAAAACCAAAGAGGGCCCAAATACCAAACATAACTGGCGTGGTATATACATATATACATGAAGAAACACACACACACACATGCACAAAACATGCCAAACAGCAAACCTTCCGAGAGCAACACTAACCACATGAAGCACACACACACACACGCGCGCGCACACACACACACACACGCACACACCTTGAAACATTCCGGGTGCTAAATAGACCATTGGTGTTGACTTACTCCAAGGGAAACCAAACCGCGTCCTCTCGCTTTCCAATTTGCAGGAGCCAAGCTTCTCTTGTGAAAGAATCGTTGGAGCACCCGTTTGCTTTGTTGACATTCGACAAAAAACCAGGGTTTGCCTTTTCCACTGCAATGAACAGCCTCTCAGAAAGTGAGCTATAGATACAAGGGAACCAGGTAACACCACCGTGTCAAACGTAAAGGCAAGAAACCTTGGATACCTGCCTTTTTTGTGGCGAAACGCCGGAGGGAAGCACTGGGAGGAACGTCGCAAACCATGCCTCATTTGCCTCTTAGGGACCTTACCTTGACTATAGACCAAAAAGGGAAAACTAAAACCTCCATTTGCTGATTCCCCCCCTGGAAAAACGGAGAACATATTTCCAGCAGTGAAATCGATTCCCTCTAAAACCAGGAGAAAAAAACATCAACAACAACTAAATTGTGTTTCTCAGCTTTAAAACCGGGCGAAGAAAATAAGTTTCTCAGCTTGAATGGAAGAAACGGTTCAAAAGCTCGCCGAGAACGCCGCTTGCGCACCTGGAGTCTCCATGACCCTTAAAAATGGGGTCACGCCCCCTGAATTTGGGGTATTGGAGCCCTGCCCAAGTAAAGGGTAAAAGGGCACTACTGGGAGGCCTAGACGTGGCTTTGCGGCCGCCCGCCCGGTTTTTGCGGCCGCCAAAAAACGCCTCCACGACGATCGGATGGCCGAGGCGCCGCTTCATCCCCCCGCTGTAGGTGCCCACGGCCTTGCCGCCCGCCTCTTCCAGGCCCAGGCGAGCCAAGAGCCGCGCGATCTCGCGGCTCAAAAGCTCCTCGGGCACGCCCTTGAGGCGCCCGAAGTACCTGAGACTCTCAGACCCACCGTCCCCTTGGTGGGCGTTGGAAGGGGAGCGATTAAAGAAAAATACTAGTTAAGAAGTACCTGAGACTCTCAGATCACCCACTTCCCCTTGGTGGGCGTTGGAAGGGGAGCGATATTTTTTGTTTAACAGCTAAGAAGTACCTGAGACTCTCAGATCGCCACTTCCCAGCGAGTTGGTTGATGTTGGAAGGGGAGCAAACATTTAAAACAAATGGCAGCTAAGTGGTTGGGGTTCCCACTAAACTACAATAAAAATGTGTATTGTCCCATCGAGTGGATTGGAGAACAAAAAGTAATGGAGTCCGGTTTGTGCTTCTGCCACTAAAATGAAACTTTTATCAACTTCCCATCGAGTTTGGACATAAAGTCCTTGAGACGATCAGATCACCCACTTCCTTCCATCTGGTGAAGGCCCCAAAGAACAAATGAATTCCTCTTAAACTGCAAAAAAGGGGACAACGCAAAAACAAAAAAAACATGTTGGGTAAACACGGCAAACCCTGGCCGTTGATCCAACATGCTCTTAAGCAAATGGAGGCGTCCCATCGAGTGGATTTGACAACAAGCCCTGGAGTCCTGTGCTTCACTTCCCATCGAGTTTGACGTTGGGTTTGGGGGGCAAAGATGTGAAGATCTTAGCAGTGAAGTGGTCGGATTTCAATGACTGAACCACAATAAGCAAGATGTAAATAAGAGGTTTCCCAACAACAACCATGTCCTATCGAGATTGGACAAGAAGTCCTGGAGTCCTGGAACTGTGCGTCTGCCACTCAGATGGTCCAAACCCAAAAAGTCACTAAAGCTGAATGAGAACTCGGAGAGTGAATAGATCAGCTTCTCAGTTGCCTCAAAGACCTAGAAACTCAAGGAACCCAAAATGGGAACACCAAAAAGGCGAAAAGGTCGGCATGTTTCTACTGAGGCCAGTCCCGACTCTCACCTACAAGACTGGGCTGTCCGTTTTCGGCTCCCCTGCTAAACAACAAAGTTTTTTAAGTTAAGTGGCTTAATACCTAAAAAACCAAAGGAGATCTGGGGCAGGGGTGGTGGACCCATCTACCAGGATTGGTTTGGATTGGTAAACCCGGGATGTCCCCACCTATCTGCAAGGGCTTGAAATCCACATCCAAACCAAGTTGACGCCCAAGGACCTGGGGATTAAGTCCCCTCTCCAGTACTTCCACTTACTTTTATAAGCCCCTTAGCCACAAAAAAAAGCAACATCAGTGTACCCTAAAGCAAATGAAAAGATTATCTTGCTCCTACCCGACCTTACCTTGACGGGGCAGGGGGAGGGGAGGTATACCAATTCCGTGGGCTAGTCACTAGTCTTCCCCAAAATTCGAAAGCGAACTAATGGCGATCTTTAGGTGGTGTGCCCTTCATCCCCCCACGTCATTTTAACAGGTGGAGATCTGCAGACCCAGTGCATCCCAGTCGCCACTATAGTAGGCAACCCCGCCATTCCTTTGTGGCTTATGGGCCATTACCCCTACAAGCTACAAGACCGGCAACTGGCAGTTCTTGGCATAGAAACCGTTCCTGGCAAATATTGGCAGAGAAGAAACTTCCGCCATCAGAACCCGACCAGCACGAGGCTAGAGATTTGGTCCGTAAAGGCAGCCGCAGAAATCCGTGCACCTGTGTGCCATGGTCTAATTTCCTGTGGGTCATGGTCAGGATTACCTAACTAGGACTCATTGTCTAAACTCCTACACAGGGCAATAGGCGATAACGTCCAAGACCATCTCCCTACTACCCCCAAGTACACGTCCTTTGACCATGGCACCTGTTAAGTATGTTCTACCCAGACGGATGTTCATCATCTTTCAGTGGTTCGCCATATTCCCTTCAAAAACATGTTGCTTAGAAACATCTCCCAAATGGAAAAAGGGACCCTGACTTCCGGTTGCTTGACTTTTTGTAAAAGTGCCAGCCACGACAAAGTAATGATGCACGCCTGCTAGCCCACATTGAGCCCTGTATTCTAAGCCCAGTTGTTCAGCGACCTGTAGCAACATGATTGGGACTATCCTTCGTGGGGAAGGAAGCCGTCATACACAAAGGAAAACTGATGAGTGCTGAACACTGGGTGGGTAAAGCTGGGTCCAAAAAAATAAGTAATTCTTGGGTGTCTTTTTAGGGATTCCCGCAAAAGTATCTGGGAACCCCTCAAAATGCACCGTGCCACTTGGACCGTTGGACCCAAAGACAGGGTTCACTGTCGCCTCAAACAAGTTGATCAACTTACTTGTGGTTTCCACTAAAACGATCGCCACTGTTCGCTTGGAAACCCTGGGAGGACAGCTCACAAAGAAGCGGCGAATGGATATGCCCAAGTTGCCGAAGGTGGTCCTCCCCAGACAGCTCCTCCTTAGCGATACGTTGACATTTGGCAGTGGCTCACAAACAATGTACCCAAAATGGCAGCATGGGATACAGAAATAAAGATTGGACATAAACAAAAGCACACTGAGTAACTCCAGCTGAATAATGCCGCACGTGAAGCGTGCGCCGTTCACGCCTTATAAAAAAGTGAGTAACATTCAGTGGTCCTATCCAGCCAAGGGGCACACGTTGCACATTTAGCGAACTAACGTTCATTCTACCAGAATGGTGGCAAAAGTTAATACACTGCTACACCAATGTTGTTGAGTGATCGTAAAGGCGGAAGATACTTCGCAACTGAGCAGTGCCCGTTTTACCCATGACAATGAGTAACGGTCAGGTAGCATATCCAACCAATGGGCACATTTGGCATGTGAAAGACCCCAAGATCCATTTGCTTTGACTTCCCCAAGCTTCAACCTATCCCACATGGGCGTACCCCAACATCCGTGATTCTGCATGGGTTTCATAGGGCGCACCAAAATCCATCACGAAGGCCTAGTGACGAATGTCCATTTGGGATATGTAGGTTGGCCAACAGATCCCGAGAAAGGGAAGATGGGCCAGAACATAGCATGTGTGTTGGTTGGGTTCAGGTTCATGGTTAGTGCCACCACCAAAACAAACGATATCGTTGTGAAGTTCATGTCGTGTTTGCGCGATTCATGTCAAAGGGGCATGTGGTCTGTTTTGCTGGATGGTTTGTGTTGCTTATTCAGGTTCATCTTAAAGGGAGCAGGCTGACTAGCCACCAAACACTTGTTTTGTCTGTCTTTGTTCTTCCGTTGTTCTTGGTGGTTCAATTCCAACTGGAGCTCCAGCAAACAAACTGGGAACGCACCAAGGGACACCCTGCCAAATGTTGGAATCACCGGAGAAAAAAACAGTTGCTTTCTCGTTTGCTCCGGTTAGACTTGAAACTGTTCGGGGCAGGCGGCAGGTGGGCCTCTTTTTTGGGAGGCAGGCTTGTAGCACTTCTGGGCCTCAACAAGCCCCCAAGAACAATGGAGGAAAGAACAAAAACAATAAACATGAGTTTGGTGGCTACTCTCCCCCAATCGATTTCATGGAAGCGTGGTTCCATTTACGGCCAATTCAGGGAGCTTCCGGCTGGTCTGGAGTCTAAACCTTTCAAAATGGTCTGGGAAAAGGGCCCCTGACAATCCCAATGTCACGAAGGTGGCTCAAGAAAAAAGCAGGAAGGGCTAACCGCAAGTTTAACGGTCCATGTTTCCACTTACCGATCGGGCAAGTTCCATTTTGGAATTCCGGTTTGTTGAGCAGCCAGTACCGGCTTCCACCCAGCCACTCGGCCTGAAAGAACCGAAGCAACATGAGCTCTGACTGCTTCCAAAGCGCCCAAAGAGGGTCCACCTGTGGACAAACCCCCAGCATCTTGAAGGCCTCCTGACATCAAGGGTGCGGGAAATTGTCTCAAAAGAAGGGAAATGGGTGTCTTTCTTTGGGGGACCCCCCCCAAAAAACAAACAAAACAAACTTTATGCAATTTGTAGCGTCCTTCAATTTGCTGAAATGAATGTGTCGTTATTTTCCCTGGTGGGATTTAAAGGAATCAATCTACTACTAGACATACTCTCTTTCATTTTTCCAGGGGGCGGAGATAAGCAAATGAAATCGTTGGGCGTCTGTTCTTTGGGTACCCCCCAATTCTTGGCTTGTTCCAGGGAAAATGAATGAGTCACAATCAAAACCCGGCAGGCCCAGCCCCTTCGGCGCAGTCTGACACTGGTCTCGAGACTAGCCGCAGGCCCAGTCCCTCAGCCCGCCTGCTGGCGTGTCTTACGTGTCTGCGACTGGCCTCAGGCCCAGCCCAGCCAGCAACTCGCCACCCAGCCTCAGGCCCAAGTGTGTCTGAAACAGGCCTTGCCCATCCAGCAACCCGCCCAAGCACAGCTCAGCCCGTAGTCCGGCTGCCTGCCCAGCCCAGGCTCCAGCGCATCTCAGGCATGCCAGCCACTAGGCCGGCCCCCAGCTCCCAGCCCACCAGCAGGCTCAGCCCAGCGTGCCAAGGTCAGGCCTCAGGCCAACACGTGTCTGAGACTCTCACAAGCTATGCCAGCTACTAAGCCTGTTTGACGTGCCCCAGCCCCTAAGCAGCTCAGCCCAGGCTGGCCATCCTGCTCGCGTCTGGCCCCAAGTCATCCAGCAGCCCCAACCCCTTCGGCGCAGTCTAAAACTGGTCTCAAAGTATGCCAGCCTGAGACTAGCCTCAGGCCCAGTCCCTCAGCCCGCCTGCTGGCGTGTCTTACGTGTCTGCGACTGGCCTCAGGCCCAGCCCAGCCAGCAACTCGCCACCCAGCCTCAGGCTATGAAACAGCCTTGCCCATCCAGCAACCCGCCCAAGCACAGCTCAGCCCAGCCCAAGTTCCAGGCGCAACCAGCAGCGTAGTCCGGCTGCCCGGCAGCCAGCAACCCACCCATGGCTTCGCAGCCTCGTGGCTGAGACTAGCTTCAGGCCCAGCCCAACCAGCAACCCACCTCAGCCCAGCCTGCCCAGCCGAGGCCCCGGCGCATCTGAGGGCATGCCAGCCACTAGGCCGGCCCCCAGCACCAGCAGGCTCAGCCCAGCGTGCCAAGGTCAGGTTTGTCGACTGGCCTCAGGCCAACGACCAGTCTCACGTCTGGTCTCAAGCTACGCCAGCTACCAAGCCTGTCTGACGTGCCCCAGCCCCCCAGTCCGACTGCCCAAGCAGCTCAGCCCAGGCTGACCAGCCTTGACCTCCTGCTCGTGTCTGGCCCCAAGTCATCCAGCAGGCCCAGCCCCTTCGGCCTCAGCCCGCCTGCTGGCGTGTCTATTAGGGATATTTTTCCGGGGTACTTAAGCAAATGGAGGTTTGTATTCCCACCATGTACCTGTATGTCATGGCAAGCCGCCAGCCACGTGAAATGGAGGTGCCCAAACACCCAAAGTTGGTCTTGGTTGTTCAGTGACACCAATTATTGTTCCCCTTTTTATGGAGGCCAAGCCCCACTAAAAATGCTCATCCCCAGAAAGAGGTCCTTTTTTTTCCAAGGGCACTGAGCAGCTGAGATAGTCTTGGTTTTGGATTTCAAACCTTCCGGCTTCCGAACATCGAACTAGCACGGGC